>WAAE01011334.1:0-25823 GCA_013400495.1 Nicator chloris | reverse complement strand
AGACAGGATCAATTGTTCAATGTACTTGAGTCGATTTTTTTTTTTAATAGCTTGTTGTCTTCAAAATGACTCTGCAGTTTTCTTCTGTTATCATTTCCCCAAGACAGTGGTTTGAATGGAACTCCTTGATTCTAACACTTGCTCCCTTGACTTTTGCCCATATGAACACTCCATTTCAGTGCTCAGTTCTGTATTTCTGTGTTACAGGGGTCAAAATAATTGTCAGGGCTCTAAGCTGCTACCTGAAACATTAGCATTCTAAAGGATCAGGAAGGGGTGAGGGACACTAATGAGCAGGGATTTTCTTCCGAGTAAACTGCAGAATTGAACAGATGTGGTCAGGGGTGTCCCATGCAGAGATAAACCACATGCATCAGATTTCAAGTACAAGGATTTACATATTACTTGGGCAAGCTTTTAGCAAATCAAAATCTGTCTTAAAAGAGCACAAAAAGGATGTTACCGTGCCTGCACCACAACCCATGTTGCTAAGTAATTCAGTTGGGCATGATTTAATTAATAACCATCACAGCCTGATAAAGGCAAAGTTACTGAAGAGATTTAAAAGCCACTTGATCTATCCCAAAGCAGAAGTACCCTTGTAATTTAATATTAGTCATGTAGCTAATAATAATTAATAATTTCACCTTCAAGATTATGGTGTTGCTGTCACTTTACACATGAGGAAACAGCAGCAAATGCAGGGAAAGCTTTTCAAAGTCAGCTAACCATTTGTGTAGCTATCAAAAGCATTGTTATAAGGTTTTTCTCCCTCAAGCTTACCTGGTTTTGATAACTCCAGAATAAGTCAGCAGTACTAAAGTGTGACTCAAAAGTTGGTAATACTTCATTTTTCCAAAATCTGGTTCTGGAATCTCTTGTTAACTGAGCTAAAGGCTGTATGTTACATTATTATATAAAGAGATATGTTTTAATAATGTTGAAAACCTATGCATACCACAGGTTTTCCTAATTTCATTGGTCATTGTTTTATGACAACACTCTATATGGACTAAAATGACAATGCAACTTTGCATTTTCTTTACTCTCTCAAGGATTTTCTTGGAAATGGGATGAGTTATCCCAGAATTTCTAGTGGCAGTTGAAATGCTAATAAACAGATAAATCTTGAAACCTCCTAAGTTATGCATTTGTTTACAAGACTTTGGAGGGGAAGTGGATAACTTTAGTGACTTGGCAGTCAATGTTCACAGCTTTAAGCTGTAGGTCACACGTATAAAAATCAGCTCAGCTCAATAGATAATACATTAAATGTGCTTGGTGCCTGATTAGCATCTCATCTGATATAAACTGGTCACCTTGATCTACCTGATGGACAGGTGTCTGCTACTGTCCGAACAGTTTAAAGATTTTAATAGAAAAGTGGTAATTTGTGAGTAAGGCTCACATCCCTGATATGGAAGATTAAGAAAGCATAAAAGACAGGATGCTCATAGGGTATTTAGATTGATGGAGCAAAAGGTAGTCCATTTCCATAAGAGCAACATGGTTACACTCATATAGCAAGTGGATGTTACAGGCTTGAATTATAAGGTTTGGTTCAAGCTGCAAACTTTCGGTTACATTTTTGTCACCAGAAAAAGTGTATGTTTGGCACCAGCTTGCTTATATTAACCAAGAAGTCATGGCCCAGAGATTAAAAATGTTTGAATGATTTGTCAGAAAGGGCAGATGATAAAGCACATAAAAGTTGCTGCTGCATGGAATATGACGTAGTCATACACTTTTTCCTCCAAAGTCATCAAGTTTATATTCCTTCACAATGTTAAACTTCTGCAGAAAATCTGCACTTCTAAAGAGGTTTGGCCTTAAGGTCACTCTTTTGGGGGCCATCTTAAATGCTGCCTGCTGAAAACCATTTTGCTACATAAGTGTCACTGCTCCTGGTGGGTGCACTTACGATTCTAAATAATTTTTTGCAAGATGTGAACCTTGGACAAAATTTTCTACTCAAAGGAGTCCTGTGTGGCTCTTTTCTCATTTTATATCCACATGTTATTACTGTCTATAATTTAAATGTCACATAAGCTACATCTGAAAAGAAAAAAATCTTGAGTTATAATTGAATAACAGGTCTTATTAATAACTGCTATGCATTTAATAGCGGCCTGTGACTACAGGCTTTTTACATTTAATAATGTAAAAGCAATTGCATATCTTGAAGTTTTATTCCAAAATGTCATAAAAATTTTTCAAAAGCTTCTCTTCTGATATTTGACATTTTTAACTACCCACATATTGAAATGGAAGCAGGAACACAGAGAGCTATGCCAGGGAGGACTTAAGAATTTGATCTATACCAGGACATGGAGTACAATAGTTTTTTGTTGGTGTTTAAGAAATAAAACCTTCTTCAAATTCACTTTGGATAGTATGAGTGATTAAAGTGCAGACAATGATTTATGGAATTATTTCTTTGCCATTTCAGATAGGATTGTTAGTGATAAGAGTATCTCTTCCCTGTTGCATGCGTTCTTTGGAAACTATTAGATCTCCTGAATAGCCTGTTCTGAACTTAGTGCTCATTAGGTTTTGACACCCAATTACACGTGGCTGTATTTTTTTCATTTGGAGCTAATACCATAATAAATGCTACCAGGAAACTGGTTTATATAAGGGGATGTTGTTTGAGTTTGGATGCTTTAAAAACCATGAGAATTATACAGTAGAATTTGATCTTTAACATGACGAGGCCTCTTTATGGCATCTGATCCTTTTTTATCATTTTCCTGTGACTGCAGCTATGCTATGGATTTTCTGTGTCTTTCTGGAAGAATTTTTGATACAGCAGATCATGAACAGACATCAGCAATTATGAAAGCGAAGATTGGTTACTACTGATAATAATTAGTCAAGCTGATAACTAATGACTACAGTATACCTGCCACAGTTTAAATGGGCAATTTTATCAGAGATTAGCACCTCAGCTATGTTATGTCTCAAGTTACAACTCTGTGTGACAAGAAGAGGTTTAGAAAAAAAAAATGTGGCTAGGCAATAACCTGAAATAAACTCTCTTTATGGAGACTATGTTTTTCCCAGGCATTAAGTATAAATTATATCTTATTAGATAAACAATCCGGGGCATTCTAACTTGAGTGAAAGACCAGCATTTATGAACTACTATCCTTGTTATTTCTAGTTATTTACTTACAGTAGGTTTTACTTCTTTGTTGGAACTTACAGAGTTATGTTATTTGAAATAAATGCATTTACAGACTTGCTTATTGAAAATGCTTGTATTTGAGTTCTCGTGTTTGACTGGTAAGAGCAGCTCTGTTTCTGAAGTGCCAAATGTTTGTGGTTACATTTCCTTGGATCCAAATGGTACCTTATGCCAATCGACATCGATATCTAAGTGTCTCCTGTTCACTTAAAATTGGAGTACAGTGTTTCATATGCCATCTCCTCTCTCCTTGAACATACTGGGCCAGTATTCAAGAACAGGGTCTATGTAGTCCCATCTGGCTATAAAACTAGCCAAGCATACTTTGTTCTGCTGAAATTTGATATCACAAATAACCACAACTATTTTGTTTCTCAGAGGCAATAGATTTGCAAATGTTTGGAAGTAACACAGCTTCTCTCCTTCCCTTTTCCCGTTCCGGGAGTAGTACTGATCAAACAACACCATTTGCAAAAGTAAGCTATCAAGAAAGGGACTGTTACTTTAATGCAATAGAAATATATACAAATTCTAAGTCCTTCACCTTGAAACTAAGCATTTTTAGTAAAGGAAATAGAAAAAAAAATCAGTTTAACCTTAGTCCATACAAGTTTAGTGCAAAATAGCTTGAACACAAATTCAGGATTTTTTGAGGGCTGGAGCTCCACTCCTTACAAGCAAATCCCTGTAGCTGGAACTTCTCAACATGGAATTGGAGTTCGTACTGCAAGTTACAGGAGTTTACTTTTAACAGGGGAATACAGGTGCTTAGGACTTCAAACTGTTAGAAAATTTTTACCCCGCTATTTTAAGCCGCAGATGACCTTTTTTCCCTCTACTTTTAATGCCTTCTTTAACAGGTTACTACATCATGGAATCATAGAATGAATTGAGTTAAAGGGACCTTAAAGTTCAACTATTTCCGATTCCCCTGCCATGGGCAGGGAACCTTCCACTAGACCAGGTTGCTCAGGGTCCCATCCAACCTGGTCCTGAATGCTTCCAGGGATGTAGTGTCTACAGATTCTCCTAGAAACCTGTTCCAGACCCTCACCACTCTCACAGTGAAGAATTTCTTCCTAATATCCAATCGAAATCTACTCCCAGTTTAAAGGCATTCCCCCTTGTCCTGCCACTAGAAGGGACTATAAAAAGTCCCACTTCCAGCTTCCCTGTAGGCTCCCCTTAGGTACTTGAAGGTGCTGTACGGTCTCTGTGAAATCTTCTCTTCTCCAGGCTGAACAATCACAGCTCTCACAGCCTGTCTTCATAGAAGAGGAGCTCCCACCCTTTGAGCGTCTTTGTGGCTTCCTCTGGGCTCATTCAAACAGGTCCATGTGCTTCTTATGTTGGGGGCCTCAGAGCTGGATGCATCTCCTTAGATCTCCCATGACAGATTCTCAAATTCTTGGAAGTTGTTTAAAATCTTGTTCTGGTTTGATAGGACTCATTTCATCACATCCTCAACACATGGACAGTGGTAAAGAAAAAGTGTCCATCAGGACTTAGATTTGAGATACAAACAGGAACTGGGGGAAAGATTTATTCTATGAGGTAACAGAAATAGGAATGCCTTGGAAAATGATGCCTGTGTATAGATAGTATGTTGCAAGTTATTAAAGTGCATATGGAAGTGAAGGGTAGCTAAGATTGCAAAACTAGAATATGTATTTATAATCATAAAAATCTATCAAGAATAAGCAATGCTGGAAATGTAGAAAGAAAAGTATATTATAGGAGCATCAGCTGTTGTCTTAGCTGTGCAGATGGGATATGGATTCACAGAGCTTTTCAAAAAATGACTGATATTTTTGTAATTAATAAGATTTTAGAGGTATAAATTCAGATTTTTAAAATAAATAAACAGTTTAATGCAACAACACAAATATGTTCTTTCTGCCTTATCGAACTCCTAGCAAGCACTCCTGTCTGAGGAGTCTTTCAAGCATAAAAGCTTACTTGGTTCTCTTCCGAATCCTGGGGGGCTGACTGGAGAGAAGGGGACATCAGGACACTGCTTCAGTTCACTTCCACTGAGAAGCAGATCCTTGGAGAGTTCTGGAACCAAAATAAATTTTAACAGCATCTAAAGACTAGGCCCACATTACTTCCAGTACAGAGTGTTTTAAAGCTGCTTTTTCCTCCCACTCTCCAATTCCTGTGATAAGTACGGCTCAGCTGAACAAAGGATTCCACTCAGTGAGCTGGCCAGAAGGAAGGAAAATATGAAGAAGTGTGAATATGCATTTGGAACCCTGGGGTGGTAAAAAGCTGGACTTGATGATGTCCTTTAAGAATCAACTGAATACTTGCATACAGTAATAATAAAAATAATAGCAGTTGAATTATTTTGCAGAGTAAAACTTGGATACTATTTAAACAATTTTTTTTCAGAAAAAAATCCTGCAAGTTTTATTGCAGAAATTAAGTAAAATATACTGTGTGAAAATATACTTGAGTTATATTCACAGAAAGCAAAAAAGTAAACAGAAAATTGAACTTTCCAGAGAATAACTCTCAATGAGCCTTAGAACTACTACTGGATATTTCAGAAATAGAGAGATCTAACCCCAAATTTAAATTGCCTAGACTAGAACCTCAGTGAAGTTTAGATGCCAAGGTTCAAAGCTATGACATGAAAATTTCAGTTTAAGTGCTCTTTACACCCAGAGGTGCTTCAGTTCCAGGAGCATGGTAGTTCTTGGACAACTTTCCTGCAACTTTGTACATATGTTCCTAGAAATGCAAAAGGTTTGACAGGATGTCCAGCTGTTATTAAGGCAGATGTCCAGCTGGTGTTATCTCAGTCCTGAGCAGGAGCCAGAAAGGGCTTCTTTCCAAACACCCTGAGAAGGTCAATCCAGGGAGCAATCTCAGAATATTTGTGATCTGCACCCAGAACTATGTTCCCAAATCCAGTGATGACTGCTCCTACTCTTGGTGTGAAGCCTGTTTGTTTGATTACCAAGTATTTAGAAAATTTATCTATAAAGTGCAGGACTTAAAGTTCAGTTCCACTGTGCGTCTGATCATGTATAAAATTACTTTTTTTCCTTCCAAGGTAGAAGATGGATATTTAGACGGTGTTACCAGCCATAGGTGACACTGAACAGGGACATCTGTGTTCTTATTGAAATTCTGTTGCAGTACAAAGGCATTTCCTAGGTCAGGGAGAAAGAGTAAACTTGAGGATGAATCCATAGTCTGGAACGCTTGCCTGGAAAGGGGAATGCTAGATACAAGCTGAAAGACTGTTGGCTCAGTTTTGGTTTTTAGGGTCTTCCAAGTAAAATAGCCTTGTGGTTCAAACACTCTTCACTTACGAGTTGCTGGTTTGAATCAACTCCAAGAGCAAATTCAAAAAGTCTGACATCTGATTGATTTTTAAACAAGATGTAGCCCTCTGTCCTCAGAAAACCACACTCCACTTTGGAGCCATGTACATCTGAGTGAACACAGGCCCAGATATCTGCACTGTAAACCCAGGGGCCATATTTAAGACACAGATTGCTCCCAGCAGCATTCCCTATTGCTGGTCCTCTCGGTTGTGCTATAGGATATATTTGGCTCTGTGCTTAGCATATTACTTGTCTTGGATCCTGTACTGAGAGCTCCCACTACTGCTCCTTGGCACCTAACCTAGTCCTGGGTTTCGCTACAACTTTTCATGTTGGTTTCATTTAACATGTGGTTTGTTGTGTGTAAGTCTTCAGAACTACTGTTGAAAGCATTTTCAAGTCAGTGATTTCCTTAATGACAGAGGGAGGCAAAACGGTGAACCAGCTCAGTGATAGGTGAGATAAATCATCTACATATCAGTCATGTAATAAGAGATTGTAGAAACTTTCAAAAGGGGAAGAAGAAAAAAATGAACCATTTAGGCATTTACCAAATCTTACTTATATTTCATATGTCAAACTTATTCTGTTCATGATCCATGACCTAATCCCTGAATGTGCTGCTGTTCAGAGAGGAAAGTCAATTTGTCAGGCTTGTGTCTTAAGAGTTGAATTCATGCTTCATAAGGAAATCCACTTCAATAATCTGGTTTTGCTGTGGTGTTTGCAATTGCTTCTGCTTTTTTGTCTGCTCCAAGCATCAAATTGCACACTTAAATGAATCCTTCCCACAGTGGTTCTCAAATACTCAGTCTCCGTGCTACATAAAATTATATTGAAGAGAAATTAATATTTCAGCAAAATGTAAAGGATGGATTGCTCTTAAGATAGGAAGAAGAAATAAAAATGTGACTGAATTAATGGAAATCTCAGATGTTAAATTTTAAAGGCAGAACTTTTCTGCCAAGTTTTCTGTTGATGTACATCAACTCTCTTCTGCTGATGTTAATTGACTTTGGCCCCTCTTAATCTGCTAAATAAGAATATTGTCTCAGAAAGAACTGCAGCAGCAGGAGCTGTTAGCAAGATACTGAGAAGCTTGACAATATCCAGAGTCAACCGATTGGTCTAGAAATTACAGGAATTTGGACTAGAAGTTCTACAGTGGAACCAGTAGATGACATTTCAGCAAGACTTAACGCCTTTATCTTTCGTTTTATCAGGAAATGAACTTGATAGGAACAACAGGATTTTTTTCACCAAGCAGAAAATCCAACCTGCCTTTTTTTTTTTTCTTTCTTCATTTAGGTACTCCAAATATTCCTCTGTATTGTCTAATAATGAATATCCTTTTGAGACACTGTCTCCAAAGAGCAAATAACCCTCTGAGCTGGTGAGACAAGTACTCTAATTCATTTTGCCTCAACTGACTGCCTTGATCCTCTTGTTTGTTTTGGATTGGGTTAACTTCTTTTTTATACTTTATGGTGTTCATCACTATGGGATTTTAATTAAATTGATATATTAACTCTTTGGTAATTACAGTTGAAGAAGCTGTTGTAAATGTCATGCTGCTGTAGTCTCACCCCAGGTCAGCAGTGAAAATGAGATGTTGTGCTTCAATATATTTAACCAAGGAAATTAAAACATAAGATAATTTATGACTTATCATTATCATTACAAGAATTTATTAAAATTATTTATTACCAGACATGATGCAATCTTTCATAAGTGCATGATGTTTTGTGTCTAAGTAGAGAATAAAAGAAAAATTGAATAGGTTGTTTTGACTTCAGTATCAAACCTACTACTTAAACCTACTATCAAACCAATCTACTTAATCAAAATTAAGTAGGTCACCACCCAGAAAGTGCCAGCCTTTCTGGGTGGTGACCTACTTAATTTTGCCTTGCCTGTTGGAAGTTTGGACAAAGAGGAGAGGTAACACTAAAAGACAGTAGGAAGTTTTAACTTTAGGTCACACCTTAGACTCTCACTCTTGTAAAGGGGAATTGTTAACATATGTTTGCTTCACAGAGTTTCTAAAATGAGCAAAGACAAGCTTTTGGATAATTTAACAGTAGCATCATAGAAAAAGACTTTAAGGATGCTTGTTCTGTATTCAGCAGAGGACGAAAGCGAGTGTACTGTACAAGGTGTACACTTACTAGTGAAGAGGAAATTCATAACCTGTTAAACAAGTACTTTCAACTGACTGTTGGAAGGATTCTCTAGAAAATCAGTCAATATAATATTAAAGAAAATACTGCAGTGCAAAATGTACAAGCGGTTCTTGTCCCAGTACTTCCTATCTGTTGAAAGCTTTACTTTGCAGGCTTAGCATTTCAGTGTACAGTATATGCATGTATTTGACTTGCACATTTCACTTAGCAATTACTTTCAAATAGGATTTCTATCTCTATTTCAGAGATTGACATGTCACTGCTCTGTGTGATGTGCTGGTGTACAATGTTCTAGTTACTCTAGTTTCTGAGCAAGATCCCAGCTGATACTGAAACCACATTATGCAAGGCACTGTTCGTACTTACAATTCTGGAGAGTTTAAAATATAAAAAATTTAAAGTGGTGAAGGGTGACAAAGCTGACTACTCTTAACTGCCTTTTACAGCTAAGGAATTTAGAGGATGTTACATACAGAATTAATAAACTTACTCTGCAAAGCATGTAGGAAGCTATGAACTAACTGAACCCAGCTGCTGTACCAGCTGCTTGACTGTCTCTGCGAATGCCCTATGGAGCAGGAAAGGCCCTCATTTCTGGTGAACAGCTTGTCTGTGTCCTGATTTCACACCCCAGTTGGGGGGCTGTGAGTGCAGCATTGCCCACGTGCCCTGCTGTCCCACAGAGGGCCCTCAGCACACCCCAGGGGTGGCCTCTGTCGAAACCATTCAAGGATAAAGGCAGTAAGATGCAACATAAAGCACACCTGCCACAAAAGAGATACACAGCTAGTAGCATCCTCCCTCCTATCTTGTTCTCTTAAACTCTTATTCAGGGTTTAAAGTCTGAGTTCCAAGAGGGCTAGTTCCCTTGCTTTATATTGATACAGTTATTTTCATGTTACATTTGCTGAGAATGAGCTTGCACGTGTCAAATAATCAATATAAATAAAAGAGGGAAGCTCTGAAAACAATAACCAGCACTGCATCAAAATAGTTCACTCCATAAATTCCTAAAGGTAGGGACTTACTTCAAAGATTGTTGTAGTTTCTTGACACTGCTCTAATGACAATATAATTTCTTCTTATGTTACTGTGTTATAGACAGAGAAGTGTGTTCAAGTTACTCAAATTTATTAAGTAGCGAAAATCTTTCAAAATATCAATTTTTGGCCAAAACACTGGCATTTTATGAAAGCTGATTCACTTAACAAGTGTCTGCATTTTCTGAATAGACCATTCTGCCTGGAGTTCACAATAACGGAAGAGAGGACTCTTCACATAGGAGTCAAAATAATGGAAGGATATATGTGCATCATTGTGTTTGAAATGAACACCTTACATTTCCTATTTATGTCATTTATGATCTTATGTATTCAAGGCTTCAGAAACCCTTGGAATGTGTGAGGAACATGCAGTCTAAAATCTCCCCCCAGCAAATGCTGAACAGTTGAAGGTCTCACTGTGATCCTGGCCTCATTCCACCAATTTAATGGCAGATTTCTTGCTTCGCCCGTGAACTGACCTTTAATTTTGATTCCCTGTGTGTCTTTGGACAAGCCATTTAATTTCACAGTATCTTGATTTCTTCTTCTTTAAAATTTAAAGATTCGTACTTAGCTAATTTTCACAGGCAAAATGATGCCTAATATTTACATAAATTTATAAGAGGCTTAGAAAACAAATTCTTAAGGAAGACATTAATTTTTATTTTTAGTATTCAATGGAGCAATGCACATGACACAACATTGCTAGACAAAGGCAAGGCACAACAACCTGGTTAAGAGAATTTTAGACTAATAAATCACAGAATATTTTGAGTTGACTGAGACCCACAAAGATCATCACGTCCAAATATTAAGTGAATGGACCGTGCAGGGATCAAACCCATGACTTTGGTATTGTTAGCATCATATTCCAGTCAACTGAGCTAATGCCTTAACTGTTGTTTCTCACAGTCAAATTGTATCAAAACTGCAAAGAAAATTTATATTCGTTTTCAGCACTGATACATAATGAAAGTCAATGAAACTACTAGGTGCTCAGAAAATTTAGATTGAAGTTTTACTGGGGAATTATAGTCATGAAAATCTTGATCAAATAATAGTCACAATCTGGAAATGTGTAGCAGAGTTTTGAAACTGCAGCCCTATGAAATCAATTAAAGCTTCACGGTGCTGTCTTTTTGATTTTTAGAGTTTAAGGCATTTGCTTTTGAGTTCTGAAGACTGCATTCATATAATCCCAAAACCTAATACTTTAATATAAATCTTTTGTGGATAATAAAATAGAGTGAAATCACAAATGGTGAAATCTTCATTCACTGCTATTTTGAGTCCAAAACATGAACAGCAAAACCAGCTGTGTGTGAAGATTCACCAAACTGGTAGATATAACTAACACAAGAATCTAGTTTCTTCCAATAGTTCTGTATTTCTCTCAACATAAAATTTAGCACCAGTTAGTCACTAGAGCACATTGGACACTCTATATAGACACAGTAAAGAGAAGCAAAGTCCTGGAAACAAGCCACTGTCTCTAGATTTAACATTAATAGTTACTTGAAACAGTTAAATTCTTTGTGATTTTATCCTTATAGGTACTTGTATCAGAACTATGAGAGATTTCTCAGAAGCAGGTCCTTGCCTCTCATCCTTATATTACTCATCTGGAATAAAGAGTCTGTTTTTTTAAGTTTGGCCTTCTGAAAAGCAGCAAACTCGAGTATTTTCAGGGTAGCAGGGTTTCAGAGTAGCAGACTCTTCTATGCATATTCCCGTGACTGAATAACTTGAACTTTTCTTGTGCTACTCCCCACCAGTAGTCAGAATTGTTCACTCTTTCTTTCTTGAAGCTGGTTGACTTGCACTGGACAGATATGTCAGAGGTCTGTAGCACATTGTACTTGTAGCAGAAGGGTTCTTCACAGCTGCCTCTCCAGCTGAGTAGGAGTGCCATATTTATGGAACAGAATAACACAGATGTTTACTAAAATCTTGTTTCAAGTGAATCTGAGTTTTGTTATTCTGAGTGCAGTGCTGCTGCATTTTTTCTGGGTTTGAGTGAGTTTTCTTTTTTAACATACATTTTTGTTAAATTGAACACTAGTGCTTATTTCCTTCACAATACGATTGCACATTTATGAGCAGTTTAATGAGGAGACTGCTCTAACAAAGTGTTTGGTGAAGGATAGAAATCAATAGGTTAAAGTTTTGAGGTATTAAACAATAAAGCAGGAAAACAGTGCAAATAATGTTCTTTCTCTAGGTGAGATAGCATCCTTTATTAAAAACCAGAGGTACTATTCATCTGAGAGTTACTCTTGATTTCTGTGGCCCCCAATGCATTCCAGAGGCAAGGGAAAAGTTTCTTCACAGACTTTACATGCACTTGCAGAAAGCTTCTTGTAAAAGCAATAAAGAATATAAGCTTTGTTAAGCTGAAGAATATAAACAAACCTGATCTAACTCAACTTTTAAAAAGATCTTTTACATTAGTCTCACCATTTGATAACTATCAGGTATGCACATGCTGATCTCCTGGGAATACTCAAGTGGAAAAGATATAGCTGGACTCAGGCACTAGAAAACCCATTTGTTCTGTCCAGAAAGAAAGAAAGAGGGAAGGAGAGAGAAGTCTGACTGAACCAATTCCTCCATGAAACTGGGAAAACGCAGGAGTCTTAGGTAGATGAGTCTAATGAAAGAATAACAATCTAGAAATTAGTATTCAGTGGGTTATAAAGAAATATCAAAGAGAAGATTCTCAGAAAGATGTAAAAATGAATAAAATTATGTGGCTTGGAGCCTTTCATAGATAAATGGAAGAGAACCAAGAAAGAAATACAAGTTTTAATTGATGTGGGAAAGTAGCTACAGAACAGTATAACATTTCTGGTCTCTTTTAAGTACTTCCTTGAGTAAAATCCACATATGATCCCAGTGCAACCACTCAAAACAGGCACCAAGCCACCACAGGAAAACAGGCTCCTAACTTGTTTCATTAATTCTGTCATTGAGTCCAGTATTTTTAATTCACTGGAAAACTGAGAGAGGATACTCAGACAGGCCTTATGTTAGAAATTTCTAAAGCTTTCCTCCTGTGTGAACCCGAAGCAGAAGATTTTGGGTTCTCATAGAAACTGAAAGAGTTTGTTAAAGAAAGTGGAAATTTTCCAGAAGCACCTGTAAAGAGCTGTGCTCATGAGTCCATAATATGAGTACATACCTATGTACTTACTCTGCAAACACTAAAGTTTCAACTGTTGTGAATAAATGGTACAAAGTTGTCAGTAGTTTTGATGGACTCATATATCAAATGAACCTCTTATTTTGTGAAAACTTTTGATGCTCAGATACAGTTAATCAGTTTTGAGAATTCAGAATTAAATAATTTATGTATCATCACCTCTGAGAGATAAATCTCACACAGGGAAGATTCATTCACCAGTTGATAACAGTCAACTTCCTTAGGCATGAAGATATGACCAGCACAAAGTAGGGCTCTGGAAAGAAAATATTCTCCTCTTGAAAAGTAAATTGATCGTTTCCATCTTGAAAAACAAGCTCATCCCTGGTTATTCCAGCCAGTGTTTTAGCTTGAAATCTGTTTAGGCTGTGTGGTTATGCCATAAATATCCCTGTGGCTATCTAAAACACTTGGCAAATGGTTGTTGCTGCCGCTGAGTCTAGGGAACACCTCTTTCTCATCTCAGTACTCTGACATGATGAAGTTCTGTGTAGGCTCATCACAGAGTGTATTGTGAGCAGTGCCACTCTCATTTCTCCTTCTGCCAAATGGTCTTTTATTTTGGATGATGGTACATTATTCACTACGCATTCTGCTTTCATTCAGGATTCTGTCGTTGGTTTCCTTGCAAGTATCACCATGTCTTTGGTGCTTAAAAGACAGAAACTAAATACAGTATAATGCTGGCAGAATTCTGTTGAATACTTTACAATGCCAGTCAGTCAGAGGAACACATTTTAACAATGTGTGACAGGGCATCTGGAAAATAATTTTCCACTTTGTTAAGGCCGTATGACTGTGGAGAATCAGGATAAGTTTACTTCCTCTACAAGCCTTGATAGTTACAGAGAATATGTTTTGTAAATTAACTCATTCTTCTTTGTTTTGAGGGATGAAATGATGGAGGTGTAAATGACTCGAAGACAACTGTTAGACTTTCCTTTATGGTTAACTGCAGTTGCTGTAAATGTTAAAGAAATGGTCAGAAATAGAGGCACATTCTCAGCTGAGAAAGGTTATACTTCTGGCTGTTGAACCTCACCTGACACATTCTGTGGCAACACAAGCTCATTTACAGCTGTGAAAGGGCTCAACCTGACATGGAAAAGCAAAGCTGGGGTTCTGCTGGGCGCAGCCAACCTGCAGGTTGACATCTGTGAATTATGCAAACGGAAGCAAAACACAAGCTTGTCCTTAAAAATAGGTTGTATTTTCAGTGGAAGAGGGAACAGAGAAACACTCTTGCCTAATAATTATTGAAGTTGGGAGGGTACTTATTCCCATGGTGCTTCTCAGAGAGGAATAGTTTGTTTTGGCTTGTCTCTTCAAGTGGAAACATAACTGTGAATTAAAAAGTGGCATGCTGAGTTTTAGGAGGGGTTTTTTTGCTGCTTGCCATAGAAAAGCAGTGGGTAGAGGGCAAGTTGTCATTGATTTTTGAAGCCTGAGTGCACTTTTCATACCCTGGTGCTGAATAGTGAGCGGTGCAATGCTCCTTATGATATAAAGTTTATGAATAATGCTAATAAATGGAGTGTTCACACTGTTGTTTTCTTTCCCCAGGATGACATAGCCACCTGCTCCCTACTTTTGGAAGATGGTGGTAGAAGATAAATCCTGCCTTATTTAGAAATATGAGAAGATAATTCATTCACAATAAGAATTCCATGAGCATTAGGTTTCCTTTCTTTGTTTAAGTTTCGTTCTACTTCTGTTTGATAATTTATAATTAGTAATTCATTCATTAAGTTTCATTATTTCAGGAATATTCTTCTGTAAGTTATCTTCTAGAGTAGTAATAATACTTTAGCACAGTGTGAATGTAGATCTGGATGGTGCATTGTGGAGTCAAACTACAGATTATTATAAGTTTTTTTTAATACTGATTTCTTGAAAAAGAAAAAAATACTATTAACATCATAAAATATAAACCAATTTTTTGTAGACCTTAACCACTATGTTGTTAAATAAATTTCCAGACCAGATAAAAAAGATTATGATTTTAGTAACATGCAGAACATTTGAGAAGCTATAAGGAGTGTAAAAAGCAATATATATATATATATATAACACTATTACAGAATTTGAATAACTTTCACATGCTGCTGCCTGTCCAAGAGCAGAGCTCACTCCATCCAACATGATTTCATAAGCACGGACAAAATTAAATTAAATCCCATGCACAATATAGACATGCCCAAGTAGCACTTTTGGGCAGGATTGTTGTCGTTCTGGAGCCAATACAAACTCATGCTCTAACTGATCTCACATAATAAAAACAGCTCACTGCTACTCTTGGTCTTTTCTCATCAATAAGAACTTATGAATAAAGAGAATGAAAAAGCGTAGAAGAGTAGAATTCACATTTCCTTATTCCATGGAAAAGTTTGCTTATATGCTTAGCTATTTGAGCCATAGCTGGATGGTAGCTTACACTAAGAGACATAATTTATTAACTATGTTGCTATAATGTAATTTTGCAACAAACCATGAAGGATCCATTGTTATTCCACAGAGAAAGGGTTTGCTTTGTGTTCTTTCTTTGGAAACAAGTACAGCATTAGGCTTTGTCTGCTAAAAACAGAGTTACTCTGTAGTTGAATTAAATTTTCTAGAGAAATGTCTGAGTAACTGTCATGAATAGAAATTACATATTGTGCACAGAAAAGAGTTTAAATAGGGAACTTTTAGGCAGTACAACACTTCTTACCTTTTTTTCTCCAAAAATGAAATTCAACATTGTGCGGAGTGTATGCAAGCCCTCAATATCATGTGTATTCTATTTTGAGAGCTAATGAGGACTTAGGTATTTCATAGGTTTTGTTTGGATGTGGAATTTTACCTTTGTGCTGCAAGGCATCTGCAGAAGTCCATAAATGGATTCAATAAATGTTGCTCAGACTAGGCTGAGTCTTGTTATGATTTTCTCACTTTCACTATTTTACTTTCATTTTGAACACTGCTTAATAGCATCTGTCAGGTATGAGTTATTGTTCTTGGACTCAAAAACATAATATTGAATAATATTTTTTTCTGTAAACAGATTTTATTAAATTGCAGGTTTTGTCAAAGACTGAAAATACTCCTATAGGAAGATATCCTCAGAGTCCCATGGAAGTCATCTTTCTCTCCTTTCATGTCAAAAGTAATACATTGCTTTCAATGCTGTATAAGCTTTGCTCCACACCTTTGCTGTTTTCAGGAGGGTGAAAAGGAATAAAAGAAATGGTCTATTAATGGATATTATTGCTTAATGCCATTGTTTTGGAAAGCAGGTGTCTGTGTTTTGCAAACTGGAGCCCACACAGAAGTTACAGACACCAGGACAAGTATGATTCCTTTAGCTTATTTTTTTTCCATTGCAGACTTACAACTGCCAGTAACCACAGACACCAGAAAAAATATTATATAAAAAGGAGAGTGTACAGTAAATGAACTGTCTTTGATATCTTTTATGAGGTACAGATGCTCTTGTGAGGGAAAGCAGAAAGAGGATCACGTTTCTTACTCATAAAACACCATTGTGCCTAATATGAGAGGATTAATGAACCTCAAAAGCTTAGAAACATGGAGCTGTTTTGAAAAAGGTGTATACAACTACATCTAACTGTAACAGTGCAGAAATATATGACTAAAAATCTCGATAAGAAGTTTTCCTATGGAAGTACTTGTAATATTTTTTTTCAGATTAGAATTTTGTTCAGTAAGGGCCATAGTATTAGCTGATGTTTCAATTAAGGTGAAAATTTCTTTTCAGAATAATCATGTTCTGTGTGGTTCTGAGGGGCTGCATTGTTGTAGTTTCCCTATTTGTGTATCTGGTTGTCTGAAAGTGTCTGTGGAGAAAATTTTGGGAACAAATGCAATTTTTTGAGATTATGCTAAAAAAATCATAGTTAAACTTTTCTATAAGAAACATAATTTGGACTTTCATCAGAAAACCTAATTCCTTGAAAGAAGTTAAAGGCTGTTTATTTGATTTCTTTGGTGAAGCACAGGCACAGGTAAGGTCAGATTTCTGCATTGTTGCCAATTAACTTACAGGTAAAATGGGTATTTCTGAGAGTTGTTTGGAAGGTCTTTCATTCTTCCATGCCCAGTCCCCCATGACTCTCTGTCTTCCAACAGTATTTGCTTTGGTGGGAAGGCTTACAGTCTCTCCTTGAAGGGTGGCACTTTTCTCATACTATGCAAAGACACACGAAAGTAAAGCTACCTACATCTAGAAAAATGCTTGGAAAGACTCTTTCTCTAGCAAATCTGCTGCCAGGCCTTTTAGATCACACATGATATGCCCTCTCAATTCTTCTCACAGTGATACTGTAGATGACTAGGATTTAATTGGAAATGCAATACTGTGGTAAATACTGTCACTCACAAGCATAAATATTGCATACATTTATCAGATGTACTGACAAGGACCTCAGAAATATGCCTTCTAAGACAGTTTCATTGCACACTAAATATAAAAACTTTTCTTCACATATGCTCCCAAATGCTACAGTACTCAAAGAAAGAGGCAGCATTCCATTCAGCAAGGGTTTTGGCGTTGGTTTGCTACCAGTACTGGTATTATAACTTCAGTGGAAATTATTCTGGGCTCTGTTCGAGCTGGCAGCCTGCAAGTCTTTAATGGAAGCAAATGATAGACCTCCTAAAGCGACAGTATCATTTCACTAATGTGCGACTAAAAGTATTCAAGTGAAATCTGATAGCTTTTACTCTGCAGAAATATTGTTAAAATAATTGCTTCCTCTTTTTGCAAAGTAATATTTCATGTAGCAGATTTTCTGGAAGGAAGGTAACCTAAACCATAGCAGGAGAATATGCATTGCCCAGACAATACCGCAGTAATTCTTGAGTACTGTAACCAGTGGGTTTCCAGATACCAAGACACTGTGAGCAAAACCAAACCTGCCTGGGGAAAAATGATCTATTTCCCTCAGTCCAAAAGACCATAGGACTTAGCCCATATTGCTTATTTTACTAAATTATTCTATCTGTGCATTTTTTTTTTCATTATGATTAAGGCATCAGCATGACAGCCTTGTTGTACTCTGATATTGTCTAATTTTATTTCCATTTTCACACCCTCAAATTTGTGTGTGTATGTATTTATACATGTGAATACTTGGGCAGTGCATGTATCAATATGTGTGTAGACGTGTACATGATGAAAGAGGGAGATGAGTGAGATATTAGTGCAGTACAACTAAAATATGACTAAAAGCTAACATTTAGAAAAAGCTATATATCTGAGCACATTGCCTTTCATGGTGTAAGCTGTGTTTCACAGTATTGTGTACCGCATGAGGTTTTTTTCATTTGAGAAGTGAAGAAGAATAGGAAATATATATGAAACAACACCAGAACATGAGCATTTGGTGTCGTACATTTCAGTGTACACTTCTGACCAAATGAGCAACTGGTAGTTTTGTGTTTTATTTTTCTGAGTTTTCCTGACTCAAACTTCCTCTTTTTTTTTTTTTTTTTTTTTTTTTTTTTAATTAAGAGTCAGATGACAATTCATTATCTCTATGAATTAAGCATAATCCCAAGCTGTGTTTTTGATACCTCATTGCCCTCAAGCATGGTAACTGGCAGTCTTGATCTCTGTCATTTCTCTTTGCTGCTGCCTCAGGAAAGCAATAGTCACAGCTCAAGAGTTTTCCTGCTAGACCTGAGTCTACTCCATCTCCCAGTTGAAAAAGATTGCTGGGGAGTTTAGGGGAAAATGGAGTAAGTTGTGGGATGTGTGAGGGCAGTTCTCTGCACACCCCATTGTGCTGTAGGACCGCAGTGCTTCCAGCAACTGCTGCCAACTCCCTGCAGCTGCAGTGCACCAGGCTCTCTTGTGATCCCTCTGCACTGTGGCTTGGGCAGCAGCTGCCAGCTGGAATATGTAGCGCAGTCTGGTTGTACTTCAAAAGGATGTAGACTCTCTGCTGCAGCTGAGCCACTGCTTTTCCCCAGAAGGCAAAAAGTTACCTTTGCAGGCTGAACGCTCTGTTGCTTTCCATGTTCTTCACATTGTCTCCTTCTAGTGACCACCATGTGGGGAAAAGCAATGCACGAGTGCATCTCACCCCTCAAAGGGATCAGGGAGGGGGAATAACCTTAAGCCTCTCTAAAGTAAGGGATCTCCCACTCCTTTCTGATCATATGGCTTTGGGCCTTACCATTGCTGTGTGATTACAGCCTCTCATTAAGCTGACAGTGCAGTTCACGGCCTGAACCTTGAAATTTAACACTCTGCAAGTATCTAACCTCCTTGAAATGCTGACAGAAACATTTGGGTTTAAGGTATATAAGGCCAAATTCTTCTCTCTCATAATTTCATTTGTTGTAGTGAAATTATACCACAGAGAAAATTTTCACGGAAAATCCTAAAATAGTACTTTAATCACTTTTTAAATAAATAAGTCCCCTTTTCAACCTTCAAAGTGTGTGTCTAATAAGAAAAGTGAGAGCCTATAATGTGGTGCCATTATATTCAACTGATCTGCTTCCTTTCTGGAATCAGAATCGCATTAACAGGCTTCAGTGCCTGCATAAGATCCTTCCTGCTTAACAGTGTTAGTAGCCCTGCAAAGCCAAAAGAAACAGAGAGTTGTATTCTATCCTAATTAATTTTGCTCTGAAAGGGTGGCTCAAATATATATTGGCATAATACATTTGTCTATATTTTTAATTCTGTAGTTGATTATTATGAAATTCTCTAATTAGAATTGCTCCATGATGAAATCTCTATAATATCTGTCTGAATCTCAGCTACTCCTATTCAGTCTCATTGAGGTCACTAGGACAACTCAGATGATTCTGATCGTATAATTAGAAAGCAGTGGTGCTCGTTGTCTGGTCTGTCCAACGGAGCAATTGCTGGGGAGTATGCACCAGAAATAATCCCATTTAAAGCAAGAGTCATTACTCCCCTGTGACACCATGGAAGAGGGGGCTTAATCCACTCTGAAGACAGCTTGAGTTTAAAGTTACTGCGATGCAAACATTCAGCCCAAGGGTACACATTTACCCCAGGTCACATTTCAGAGAAGGGATGATGTTTAGCACTAATTGGCCCCTATGTGGACTTGCTGTAAAGTCCATATACTAAAATTAATGTTTCTCTGGACTTGGTAAGACGTAAACACACACTTCATTGAGGTATGTGCTTAGGGTGAGTGGGGCTTGGGAAACAGATCCAAATTTAAGTGCTGTGCAAACCTAGGAACTGAAAAAGAATAACAGTCGTGTTTTGTGTACTAGCCACACAGAAAAGAATTTTTCCAATGTTTCTAATTCTACAAACCGGGGTTTTGATTTTTTTTTTGGGGAAGGGGGATCATATGCCTACTTGTCAACCAGAAATAATTTCATGATACACCTTAAGGAGCAGAGTTCATCGTTCTTTCAAGCCTGTATGAGTAGAAGAAGTGGAGTCAAGTGTTCATCCTTTGTTCTTTTCATTGAGTTTTTGTTGTTGTTTCCAAAACATGGGGGGCAGAATTCTATTACATCATTTTTTGTCCACTAGTGAACATGACCTAGAGGCTGAAATATGGGTCTGCAATGTACTGAGTTTAGTCCCCTGCAGCAGTATCAACAATGAATTATTTCCTTACAAAAAGAACTAATTTTATGTTTATGTTTGTATTAATTTCTTACATTCTTTTCTGTGACTTTTTTGCATGGGCTGTCATGGGTGTCATTTTTTGAGAAGATAGAAAATGAGAAGTGTGAATCTTTAGAAATAAAACCTTGTTACTGGATTGTTTTCCACATAATCAACAAAATTGGGACTTTTGTTTTCACCTCACAGCTGTAATCGTGTCTGAATTTATCCTTTCCATTAAGTTTCAATCTGGTTTGATTTGTTTCTTTTTCTCCTTTTCCTGCCTATGTGCGTGCATGCATACACACATAGACACGTTCTTTGACCTATACTCCTATGCTTACGTACACACACCCACACACTACTACAGGTAAAATACAATTTATTTTCCCAGTGCACACAGCATGGCCTAAATCGTATATACGCAGTGAATCCCTGGCATGTTGGGGAAATGTATGTGAGCTCTACAGGCACAGTGATGTTGACACTAGCTTCTCCTGCAGTGAATTCACCTGTGGTTTTTTTCCCCAGAGGGTAAAACCCACAAAAGCCTGAAGCAATATTTCCTTTATGTTAAACAGCGCACTGCAATAGGTTCAATTTCTTTTCTGTACAGTCAGTAACAGGACCCTGGATAAAGGGAAGCAATGATTTTCCTTACTCTCCCAATGGTTCCCTTTTACATTTGAAAAGCAGCAGCAGGTGTTTGTTTTATTTGACACCTCGCTGGAAGGGTCCACAGCACAAATTGAGCAAAGTGTGTTGCTGCAGTACCAAAGCGCTGTTGCATGTGTATGTGTGTATGATGTTGGAGGAAACAGCTGCAAATAGTTAGTGATGATATCCTGTTTACAAGTGTCTCATCAGGGCAGCAAAAAGGATTTCAGCTCTAGTTTGGGATGCTGGCACAAGACACTCTGAGGTTATGTTGTGCTGCCCTGTTGGACAGTGCTGCTGTCATGGCTGTCCTTTCCTCATTCCTGGAGGTACTGGGGATCTCCAGGGGGAACCATCTTTGTGAGAATGAGGACTATGACACTGCAGGATGCAACCTGAGCGTTAATGGGTCAGTGAGTGACAGCTGAGCCTTCTCTCTGAGGTACTGAGCTGGCTATCACTGCCAGGAACACAAGGTCTAGACAGTGAAGTGTGCCAATTTAATTTTGTCACATGTGGCTGGGTTGTACAGACATGGCTGTTTCTAGAACTCTTTGGCTACACTAAAACTGATTCAGACCACAATGCAACATTTAAGGATGCTAATTAGAAAATAATCGTGCTGGGTTGTACAGATTTTACCATTGTAATATATCTTAAAGGCCCCTATAGAATGGGAAAGAAGGTATTTTAATGCACTTTGCATGCAAAATGAGGCACTAGATTTTGTGATTTGTAACAAAGAAGAGTACAACCACCATCATCCAGTAAATCAGGAAGCAAAAATAGTTCTTAAGGAGTTAGTATTCTGCTTTATTTGCTAATTAAAATGGGGTTTGGAGCTGCTCTTCAAAATGATTGCTCTAATTAATTCGTTGCTCTTTTGCAGTTCTACAGTCTATGCCATCTGAATACAAGGCAATGCCTTGTGCTTCTCCAAAGCATGATGGCCAACAGGGCATCCTTCCCTTTCTCAGAACAGCAGGCTTTATTGCTTGTCAGTGTTTAATAAAATGTCTATTCTATACCAGGGCTAAAAAATCATCCATATACACGCTATCACAAATTTATTTCCAATAAAATGCAGGTATAAATCCACATTTTTAATTAACATCAAATATTTGTTTAACTTAGGCAGAATTAAAAGAAAAACAAATGATCACTTTTATAAGGCCAGTGACAGATTTTAGCTTTAATTACCTTTAAAGCTTAATAAAAGATAGTGAGTATTGTAATTGCTATTCCTGTCACTGTGATATAATCTTTCATTTTGTGGTTAATGGATGATATTTAAGGTAGTTCCTACAGTTGCCTTTAAAATATTGCCTGCATTACTGGCATGACTGTGCAGAGCACCAGACATCATGCATGAAAAGGGGACTTAGGGAGTGAAGTGTGGAAGACAATGCATTCATTTTACATTCCTTAGAGTGCCCAAAAGTTTGAAAATTATCCAGATCAGTCAGGACACAGATTTAAGGAGGTGTAATTAAAATATTGATTGTGAATATGTTATCTGATAGAGGTAGCCTTGTGTTTTCTTAAACATGTCCTGCTCTCTGTGCATACACTTATATTATTCACAGGTTTCAGTGAAGAATTTAATACCACAAAGTCTGCTTGCAAACTGTTGAAGTCAGTGGCTTGTTCAGTACAGGAAGATGCGCATTCTATTGTCTGTTCTATGTACTGGAAAATTTGAACGAAAGGAAAAAATAAAGAATGGATCTGGAACTTAAGTTCACTGAAGAAGGCAATCACTAGAATAATCATTGGAAAGAATCAGTATAGAAAGAGATTATAGATGATTTCAAAACCTTTTTGATCAAATCTGCAACACTTGCAAGTAGTAGCATGACCCCACAAGTATCACTGGAGTGACCTCAACTATATTGGGAAAAGAGGTGTGAATCCCTCAGGTCTTATACTATTTGACTAGTTACACTTGCCATAGCTGACTGGAAAGTTTTAAATTCTTCAGATTTGCATTGCCAGCATCTTTAGAATTAACCTCTGTTTACTTAAGATGTGTCTAAATGACCATGATTACAGCCTGTTGTATTTGTAATAATTTAGGATATTAAAGGTGAATGGTCCTAAATTTATTTCTGTCTGTTTTTTTATGCCTTTAAGCTTGAGCTATGTCAGTGGCTTTTGGATTATGTTTTGTACAATATCTGGATCCAGTGTGTTATGAGCACTATATTAAATATTGGATAACTGTAGCAAAAATCCATTTTTCAGGAAAACATCTCTGCCAACCTCCAAGCTATTTCAAGTTTGTCTCTCCATATCTATTTGTTTGGTCATTAAAAAAAAGTAAATATGGAAATGGCCTGGAAATACCTGGGTACTCTCTGGTTAAGAAATTTCCATCAGAACAGTATTTGTTAGTAAATAATAAATCATGGGAAGGAACCAGCACTTTCTTTTCTTGCCCATCTGTCTTTTCAACAGCAGTCCAATATCAAACAAATGCTTTTCAAGTTTTCTTCCTTAAAAATGAGCAAGCAGGCTTAATGGCCCCTACAGGTCCCATAAAACAAATCTCTGGGAACAGAGGCAGTGCTCAGCCTGTCTCCACTGTGTGGGTTGTCTTTTGCAGAGGGCCTCCTCTCTGCTGGGCACATCCTGATCCTTCCTGGGACAAGGTCCTTCCTACTCTTGGGAACTACACTCCATCCATTTTTGTGTGTCATTCACCCTTATCTTGCTCACCTCCACCAGATTGTCTTTTCAGCTCAGTACTGAACTCTTTTATTTCCTGCTCCATTTTTTTCCTCCTAATGATTTATTAAAATAATGACCCACATTTTCATAGCTGAGTGTTTGCAGCTTGCAAATGGTTGCAAGTACTTAGCCTTCATTTTCATGCCTTATAACATTGTGATTTACTGCTGTAATAGTTATTTGCCCCACATCTGGAATATAGGCTTACATACTCAAATCTTCATGATCCTATACATTAACATTTGCAGTTCCTTTGCATTTCACTCCCACTACCCAGCAGTTTTGCAGTTATGCATTTGCAAAATACTATTCTGACAACAACAAAATCTTTTTCAGTTAATTCTGTATTTTAAAATAGAAAAATTTCTCTTGGTAGCAGTAAAAGGGGAAAAAAAATCCATGTGTGATTTGCTTCCTAATTTCACTGCATTGTGTCATTCCTAATTACCTGTCATCTGTCTGTGCCTGTAAAAATCTGATGATTTTCTCTGTTGTCCATCCTTATTTTAATGGAGCTCTTTGGTGGTGCTTCCTGACACAGAAAGGAACTAATTCAAGTGTTTTTCTCCTGCATAAGCAGCATCTACTGATACTTCTACCTGGTAAAACAAATACGTTTGTGAAAAAAGGCAAGTGTCTAGAAGGTAAAACACGAAGTCCTACTAGTCTGAGTACTGACGAGATATCTTCTGGCAAATGTGTGAGATGGAGAGGAGTGCAGTGGGAGAGCCTGGTGGTATGGAGAGATAGCTGAAACAAGCAGATGGCTTAAAGGAAGCTGAGAAAGGCTGTTAGCACATAAAGCAGCAGACACTTGATGATGAATTGCCATTTTGAGTTGCTAGTTTTGTCTTCCTTATTTAGCTAACTACTGTTCCAATAATGACTTATATAATAGCTTCTCTGAGAAGACTTTTACACCTCCTTTCATTGGAGGCATCTTTTTTATAGAATGAAAGCACAGACTTAAAAAACCAGTAAGGTCTAATACAAGGAAAGGAAAAAACTGGGATGAGAGAAAGGTAAATATGCAACTTGCTTCCTTTTCCTTTAATCAAAGAAAAGCCATCCATTGCCCTATCAGTGGAAAAAAAGACCTGTGAGTCCAAAGAAGGAAGTCCAAATGGCCAGGCTGCTCAGGTTATATTATCTGCACCTGTGCCAGAGGTATTTTATCCCAGTCCAGCTCTGTATCACCCCTAAGATCTTCGTATCTTGCTGCTTAAGATGTCTCATAACAGTAGTAGACCTGTCCATTATTCCTCATCTGACTATGGGCGCAGTTTGCTCTTAGCTTTAGTTTCCCTGCCTGTGAATTCTAGCTTACAGCTCTTAACTGACCTCAGAGCCGCCTATATGGGAGGTGAGAGCTTGTTACAATACATCAAGTAATATAGTAATTATCAAGAACACTTAAGGACGAGACATCTTCTCAAAGCAGGACACAAAGATTGCATTTTGCCGTGGAGGTAGAGGGCCAGGCAGATCTCTCCAGCAGGTCAATCCTGCATGATCAGCCCATGGCAGGAGAGATGCTCTTTCCAAGTAGTTGTCCCCATCAGACAGTCTGGGCCATATATGGCAGGGGTATGCGTGGCAGTCACTGCTTACTTGGACAAGGGTGCACCTCGGCTTATTTCAGAAAGCTCTAAAGCTTGTGAATTCATGTGACTGGGCCTGTGCTGAGTCTTCAGGCAAGTCCTGTAAGTTGTGGGCAAAGATACTGGTGAAGGTCTGGAGTACAAGTCCTATGAGGAGCAGCTGAAGGAGCTGGGGTGTTTAACCTGGAGAAAAGGAGTCCCAGCGGGACCTTATTATTCTCTACAGTTCCATGTAAGAGCGAGGTGGGGCTCAGTCTCTCCTCCCAGGTAACA
>WAAE01011333.1:0-17582 GCA_013400495.1 Nicator chloris | reverse complement strand
TTCTATGATTCTGTGATTCCACTGTCATGACTTTTGGTCATGTAGGAGTCAGCTGTAATTAGTGGATGTTATTAGCCATGAGAATTTATAGAAGGGAAGTCTTGAAGTCTTGGTCCTATGTAAGTTTTACTGACCAAGTATTTCATCCAATATTTTGAAGTGCGGAGGTAGGAATGAATAAGACATGCAATACAGTACCTCAAGTCATAGTTGGAAGTTTAATAGAAAAGATGGAATATTCCCAGCTTGAATACACTTCTCCAAACTTCTTTCTACCAGTAAGCAAACATTTTCAAGGACAGATCAGGAAGAGCAGATACTAATGTGTCAGCAGAGTTAATGTGTCAATTCATCTGTTAAACAGAGTTCTAACTTTTGCAAAATATGTGTTTGAGTTTAGTTCTATTGCATTTAAACCATAGCAGTATCTACATAGTCTAAAGTTCCTCTGTACCAGCTGAGAATCTAGACCACCAGGTTGTTAATAACTCTAGTTTGTGGAAACCAAGCATAGTTTGCAAAAAGACATTCTTTCAACAATAGCAAAACAAGTAACTGTTGTTATGTACAGGGTGCAATAAAAAAAGGAAAATCCTTCCCTAAAACAGTCTTCCACCTCCAACAAACTGTTTCTCAATGAAGTCCTGAGATGGGAGCAATATCTCTCTACTCAATACCTTGTGCTAGATTTTCTTCCATGAGTTTTTCCAGTAATTTTTCAGTTCATATAAGCTTAATACTCATAGATGTGAATTGTACAGCCTATTTAAATGCTGTATAAATACACTTTTACGAGCTTGCCAGCTATCTTTCATAACAGATGCTGAAAGCTCAGTACAGTAACCTCCTTTATAAAGGAAACTTGTAGGGTTTTTTCAGAAGTCTGTACTTAGGAGAAACAGAAGGAGCTGAGACCTCTTCTTGAAGCTACTTTAGTATGCAACAACTGTATTCAGGTTCCACATTCCAGTTAAAAGACACATGCATACCACTCCAATCTTCTTTGTAAACTCAAGCCAAATTCCTTCTAATGGAAGGAAAGCATTTCATTTCTTTCAATTTATGTACAATTGTAAATGGTCAGCTAGGAGAAAAATTATTGGTATCACTCTCTAAGGGGGAAACAGCAATTTTGTATTAAGAAAGTCCTTATTCAAAGGCTTATTCTTAAATAGAAAAGCTAGGGAAAAAAAAAGACTGAAAATGTGAAGTTGTTACTAACCTGCCTTCTGACTTCATATATCCTTTAATGAGAAAGCTATAAAGCTGTTGCTGTAAGAAACTTTCTTTTGCTAATGCTGTAAATCCAGGAAATGTACCTGTCAAAATATTACATAAAATCAAGGAAATATAAATAATTAGGCCATTATCCAGCTGCAAAAAGCAACTGCATTATCCATTGGTCATATAGTAGAATAAAAAAAAAGAAAAATTTTCTGAAAGACACCATTTACACCTTGGTGAACACCTGTTCTCTTGATTATATTATTAAAATGATCATGATATGATGGTTAAATTGGTTTTTGTTCACCAGCAGTCTAAGGCACAAAATGTATACATTGGGTTTTTTGTTACCATGACATTTAGGTTATATTGTACATCTTCTGTCCCAATGGCACTATCATTTTTTTTAATTTGAAAATAAATTAACAAAAATGGCCAGGGTATAACCTCCCTTCTTATGCTTAATTTATATAGCTTCATAATTAATAGATGTGTCTGAGACACAAATTAGGCATTATAACTAATGAGACTTTTCTTAAGAAAAATGTCTTTCCTCTTGCACTAATGTATGAGGTACTTGGAGGTATTTATTCTTTATAAAAAACCAGTATGTAAAAATATTTCATAAGCATCATCACTTTTTTATCCTTTAGAGATTATTTTTATATACTTGTTTTCATGTGTAATGGTTCCATTTTTCTTTTGTTGATTACTTTCTCTTTTATTGCAAATAAAAATATGTTTGGATAAATTGCACATAAAGTTGTTTATTGCTGCTTAAATCTACTAGAGGTTTTTAAAAAACATACTGTGCAGCAACTCTCTCATTCAAATTGAGTAAAGATTCCACCTCCTGCTAAATTCTACGCCTTATTTATTCGATACCAGAATCTTGCTAGAAGATAATTAACAAAAGAAGCTGGAGAGGTTTGGTTGTTTTTTAGCTGGTGTTCATTGACATAGATCCAGCAAGCATGAAGCTAAGTTTGTTTACAGGTTGTAAAGGCTGAAAGCACTACTGAATTCTTTATTTTCTGCTGCTTCTTTCATTTATGGTCCTTAATATGAAAATGCCCCATGGAATGGTACACACCTACACAGGGTCAACACATAGACTAGTAAATAAAGCAAGCTCCAGACAGTCCTTTGACCTGAGCCACTTGGTGTTTTATTACTTATGCATATTTTTCTAAAAACAGGAAGGCCTCTTTACTCTCTTACTTGAAAAGTTATTGCCCCTGCATTGTGCTTGAATGTGGTGAAAGACCATTAGCCATCGTCAGCTAAAACCATGCCAGGGAGCACGGGAAAATATAGGACAGTATGGGACAATCACAGGCCAGAGCTCACACCCAACCAGTGTTTTATTAATTAGTATAGGGCTAGGTTTTGGGGTAGGTCAGAGGTTTTGGGGTAGGTCAAAGGTTGGGATAGGAACTTGGGTGATAAGCGCCGGTGGCAAGAACAAGCAACTGCTGACCCAAAGACAGCACACAGCTCAGTGTGAATGCAATTGGCTCCCCAGTGCAGGAGACACAGATTCTTTGTGCTTAGAAGTGAGACAAGGCAAGAGAGGAGTGCTTAAGCTCTTTACTGAGGAAGTTTAAACCCCATGTCTTCAGGTGACCATAATTACATACAGTCTCGAACAGATCTGTTTAGTTAACACAAATTTTGTTTGTTGAGAAGTGAAATATACACATGGTCTACATTTTCAAAGACACATCTGAAAAAACTTTAATGCGTGAAAACACACATAACTACAGTTAGGATGGATGAATCTGTGGCCTCTGTCATGGCCTACAAAATACTGTTTCAGCTTATATGAAATGGCAGAATTTTATGACGAGTCATTGGAGCTAGTTTCTGGGTGTGTACCACAAGTACATAAACATTTAAGCACATTTCTGAAAAGCAGCTCATGCCCACGGGATGTGGCTGAGCTGGGTCACTAAAATCACCAATTGCTTTCAAAAATGTCAGACAATAAGCAGAACTTACTAATAATAAATATTGGCACATAACCATTTGGTGATTCATCACGTCTCACTCTGCAACTGTTGACTAGCCAAACATCAGCAATATCAAACAAAGAGAACAATTTCCTTCAAGAGGTTTTTCCATTTTGCCTGATTTTTGCCCACTGAAGTCAATGTCAAAATTATCTAGGATTTAAAGGGCACAGGATTAGGTCATTAGTGTCTCCTAATCCATTTGTCCTAAACCTCCTGAAGAGAGACAAGTGCTGTAAGTGTAGAAGAAAAGACATTTGTTTTAATTTTGCTTATTTGAGGTAACAAAATCTGGCACCAAATGCATTTGTGTGTCTGGGTGTAATTATTCTCCTTACAAAGAACTGCTATTTCTCTCTCGCCTCAGGACCATTAAGGTGTTAAGTACAAAGACACTGCTTGATGGAAGTAGGCTCCAGACAGTCTGAGATGTGAAGAATCAGCCTGGTGAGAGCTCCCACATCAGACTGTTGATTAAACAAAGGTAACTCAGTACCATATCACCAACAGGGAGTGCAAGGGGGGAGGGGAGGGGAGGGTGATTAGGAAAAAAAAAATTGCAAGAATAAAAAGACACAGAAAATCCTAACCCTCATATCCTTCACAAAATTATTTCCTATTTATATTTTTCTCCCTTAATCTCTCTCAAGGTTTAAGTTTAATATTTTTGTTAGTATAATCACCGCTTTGTTGGCTGCAATAATTTATAAGGTAAAGGTACACAAAACCAGAAGCTGGAAGCAAAGGTTTCCTTATCAATAGCTGCTCTCTAAGTGTGATCATGGGTTTCCAGAGCTGCGTCCCACTCCCTCCACCTACTATCCCATTAGTCAACAAGGACAATCACTCATCACAGAAACAGGCTCAAGAAAGATGCCTCATTCTTACAATAAATTGACCTGGATATTAAAAGACAAATCTGTCATCATAAGCCACTGCAAATTCACATGGATAATGACAACAAATGTGAAGTTAGCTTAAAGGTTTTGAATAATGACATTGAAAATAATTAAAAATAAAAAAGAGGTTTTTTCCCCTATGTTTACCTATTACCGATTTATTTTGTGAGCTCCAATTTTTTTCTGTGTCTACCAAGAATATCTGCAAAGAAACCTGTGACAGGTGGGAGGAAAGAAAAGAAACAGTCATGTTCTGGAGCTGCATTTGACCAGATGGTTGCAATTGGAGCAGTCTTGTCTGGTCATACAGGACATTTGCACTGTCACTTCCAGTGGTATCTTACATTGGGTATTTTTCTGGTTTGAACACGGAAGTATTCACACCTGGACATGTATTATGCATAGTGCAGACCAGCTATCAGCTCTGGAAGGTCTCAGTCAGCCTGTGCAGAAGGTCTAAAAAGTAGTATTTGAGATATATTGAAGTGAACAGAAAATTTAAAATTTCCCCACAGACTTTAGAAAGAAAATCAATTTTTTTTCACAATTTGAAAAGACAGGCTCTTTACTTCTATGTTTTGGGATGCTACTGGGTTTGAATATTATGTTAAGACTAATAAATCTTTGTCTCAAAAACACATTGAGAGGGGAGTCAATCATCTTTCGTTCTGGAGTTTGTTTGCTATTTTTGTGTGTGTGGTCACAAAAGGTGAGTTTTGGCTTAAAGCACAAAAGGTTGTGCTTGTGAGATGTTGGTGGTACAGACCCGTATCTCTTATTTTGCAGGAAAGAATCAATGGCGGTCACAAGGCTATTGCCAAGGTCATGTTAGAGCTTCTGCTGAAGAGGTTATAACCCAGATAAAATCTTTTTATCATGGTAGAACCCAGCTAGACAGACCTCATACCCAGAGTTCCCTTCTGATAAATGTTGGAAACACCTGTCTGTCTGGAATAATTCTAGCAGGAATGGAATACTGCAAGAATCTGTATGCATAGAGTGTATTTCAGGATCTCTAAATAAATAAATCAAGCATTTTTGATTCTTTCTTTCTACTGCTGGAGAATGTATTACAGGAAACAATGTAATAAATTCTGAAGTAGCAGAGATAAATAAATACTTTCTGGTTGTTTTTCACATCAACATATCTGCAATAGCACATCTGCAATTTCTCATTAATCATGGAACATAGAAGACCCATCAGTAATGGTTAAAGGCATGATGTAGACAAAAATTCTCCAATCTCACAATAAGATAATATAATTATATAATGATAGACTTTAAAGATCATCTAGTTCTGATGCCCTCCAGCCATGGGAAGGGACATCTTCTGATAGACCAGTTTGCTCAAAGCCCCATCTAAATGGGCCTTGAACATTGCCAGGGATGGGGCATCCACAGCTTCTTTGGGCAATCTGTGCCAGTGCCTCACCTCCTTCACAGTGAAGGGCTTCCTCGTAACATCTAATCTAATATCATTCACTCTAGCAACTCCTACCTTTACTTATTTTCTCTTAATTCAGGGACACTCTTAGAAGTAGGGAAATAAGGGTAGCATAAGAAAGAATATGTATGAAACATTCACGGTTATAATGGAAGCAAGAAGCAACCTACCGTGTCACCCCCTTTACAGCCAACCCCACCGAGCTTCCAAAAATTATTAAGGTCTTCCTTGAAGTTGTAAAGTCTGTATGCCAAATGAAGTGAAATAGGTATTTATGAAAAAAAAAAAAAAATGCACCTGATAAAACATGAGATGGCAGTGAGAGAGGAAGTGAAGGATAAGTCAGGGAGCAAGTTCCGGCAGGAAAACGCTGTTTCAGAAATTTGGGCCTTAACTGTGATTGACGGCATTGAATATTTTCATTCACAAACAGCATATTCCAGTCCTTTTTAACAGCGATTTTGAATATGAAAAACAATAAATACTTTACTTACCAAATAGAGAAGCAAATTTGCAAATAATTTCCTGTCTCCCAGAAGAAATAGGTCTCTGTAGGTTTTTATGAACTAAAAGTCATCTTTTCCCCTTAGCGCACGACATCATTAAATCATCAGACTATCATAACAAGGACAATACAAACTGCTGAAGTGATGGAATGCAAGCTTGGATGCCACAAACAAGAAGTGTATTCTCAATGTGCCATTGACTGAGCCAGTGGAACAGACTGGCAGCACACTTGTCATGCTGAAAGCTGATTGATAGCAGGGGTAGATTATTTATAGCAAGCTATACTATATGACTTTTTACAGAACTTCTTGCAAAAGAGTACAAACCCAGCTTGCTATTTTTCCCATCCTGAAACAAGGCTCCATATCTGAAATGCTATCGTTACTATGGATAAACACCTATTCTGAAGTAGCATCCTCTAGCAAACCTGCTTCTCCCTCTGCAGCTGAGGCCTTATTTCATTTGTGTGAAGAGTCATTCATGCCCAATTTTAAAGGAAGCAGGGGCAGGCAGCTCAGGAAGACTACAAGGATGTTTGTTGTGTGGTCATGCAAGTAAAATCTCAGAAGGACCAAAGCCTAGAATTTTAACTAGAATTTTATCTACTGTCATAAAAGACTTTAAAAAAAAAATTTCTAAAAATACATTAGCAACAAAAGGAGAGCAAAGGAGAATCTCCATCCTTCGTTGAATGCAGATGGAAACATAATGACAAAGGATGAGGAGAAGGCTGAGATACTAAATGCTTTATTTGGTTTAGTCTTTAATAGTTGGTCTCCAGGTACCCAGTCCCCTAAGCTGAAAGACAGGGACAGGGAAAAGAATAAAGCCCACATAATCCAAGGGGAAGTGGCCAGTGACCACGCCACATAACTTGCACAAGTTTCTGGGACTGGATGGGACCCACTCAGTGGCTGAGGGTGAGGGAGCCAACAGAAATGCTCACTGAGGCACTTTCATCATTTACCAGCAGCCCCTGCTAACCATGGAGGTCCCATGTGACGGCAGGTTGGCAAGTCTATCTACAAGAAGAGTTGGAAGGAGGATATGGAGGACTGTAGCCCTGTCCTCAGCACTAGTCCTCAATACTAGCCTGGCCTCAACACTAGAGAAGGTCATGGAGCAGATTATCTTGAGTGCCTTCACGCAAAATGTGCAGAACAACCAGGGGATCAGACACAGCCAGCAGGGGTCCATGAAAGACAAGTCCTACCATGTGTAATTATGTAATAATTACAGTGTGATCATTCTCCTCCCGAAAAGTGATTGTTCCAGACAATGTGATAGATTCACCTGAAGATACATGGAAAACTTTGGAGACATAAAAGTTTCTTAGCAGCATGTTTAGGAGTCAGAGCCAAAACTATGAGGAGGGTAAATAATTGGGCCAAGTTTATCCAGGGAATGTAGGGTAGAACTGGGAGCTGAATCCCAGACCTTAGACCTGTATCTAGATCCTCACCCTGAGAAATGCATTCATCCTAATGATCTTGGATATCCTTTCCAACCTAAATTATTATGTCCATCTCTTTTTCTCCTGTCTCTGCTTAAGCTTACTATTGGTTAGTCAATGTGAAAATAACTTGTTACGTTTTGAAAGGCATCATGGCCAACTGATCTGGCAGCACACAAATAAGTAGGTTTGTTGCAGTTTGGCTTTCAGAATATTGTGATTTTAGGAGTGTAGATATTGTTAAATAAAGGAGAGTTAGCCATTATTGAAAACTAATGAACAAAGAAAACCCCAGACAAAAAGAAAAAGAAAATAAAAGAACACCAAAACCCCACTGAACCTTAAAAAAAGGGAAAAAAAATCTAAAAATACCCCAAATTCAAGCACATGAATGGCAGAGGTATGAGAAATAAAATGGTACAGGAATACTTGCCAATTGAAACATTAGAACAATCAATGGGCAACTCTTCTGGGTCATTTGCCAAGCAGTAAAAATAAAATTGAGTGGAAGATGCTTTCAATTTGTATGCCCCATTGTTGGGGGTTAGATTTGTTCCCTTTTCTTGTAGAATTTTTCTCCCATAAGTTGCTAGAGGCNTGCTCGGGAATTCTGCGCTCATCTCCTCCCGCCCTGTGCTGAGGCCGGGCCGGCCCTGCCCCCGCCACCGCCACTTTCCTCAGCACTGCTCCTTCTTGCTACAGTGTGACATCGCAACCCTGCCCTGCTGGGACATCCCGCCATTCCAGCTACCACCGCAGGACTTCTGACTTGTCTCATCCACTAACCGGGATTTTCCACTGTTCCAACTCTGCTCTCCAGAAAACACCGGGATCAGACTTCCCTGGGCTCCGCTTCACAGAGCCCTCGAGGTTCCTGGTTCTATTTTGTCGTTAATGCTGCAGTTGTTTTGTTCTGTTTAGCTGTACATACTAGTAAAAGACTGCTATTCCTACTCCTACTACCTCTGCCTGAGGACCCTTTAATTTTTCTAAATTATAATAGTTTGGAGGGAGGGAGTTGGAATTCTTAAGGGAGGCCCTGCCCTCCCCAGCAGATACCTGTCTTTCTCAAACCAAGACACCCATCCACCATGTCCTCCACCAGCGACACCTGACCACTGAGGACCTCTATGGGACCAAGCTCACATGGCCAGAGGTAACAAACCTAGCATCCTGCTTCTCCTTAACACCAACAACCACCTCTCCAGCAAAGCAGGAAAGGGGAATTAAAAGTAACCAGTTTCCACAGCTGTGCATTGTTCTGCATATTAATAAGTAATCTGTCACTGAGACAACAAATATTCAAAAATCCTTCACATGGACCTTGTTATCGCACAGTAATTAATGCATGTGCTTAAGTATGTCCTGACCTAACCCATAGCAAACAGATGCATTTGACTTGCTTACCCAGCACTTCTCACCAAAGGCATGCACACACTTTTCATTAAATATTGAAATTAAATAAATAAATTAAAAAAATATCACCTGAGGAACCCAATATCAGTCATAAATGGAGATTTCATTCTGAAACAGATTTGTCTAATTATTGAAAATAAGAAAGAGAGGAAAAAATACCATTTGGGAAAAAAAACCAAACAACTATTGTCCCATAAAATCAGTGAGGCATAAATACGGCCTTTGGACAAACATAATTGGTTGGTGTGCTTTGTCAGGTGTTTTTGATTACGTTCATTTTACGTGAACTGATATAATTGGACTTAGCCAGTCATCCATACACAGCAATTAAATCAATAACGGCTCTGTGTTTTATAGAACTTCCTCTTTAGCACTCACAAATCTAAAGTATTTTTAGCAGTATTTTGTCCAATATGGTCCAATATTATAAATAACAACATTTGGCAATCTAGAGAAAGTTTGGGTGGGCTTTTAGTAAATTTGCATTTACTCTCATGCATTAGACACTGCCTAAGAGAGAACAGCAGGAATCTATCTGTGTAGTGAGGCCTCAGTTTGAATAAGCCTGGATAATGAGTAACCTTTTTCCCTTTAGGAAATTCTTCTCTGAAGCTCCCTCTTCAAAACTGGTACCTTTTGATTCATCAGGAATATGTTCTTTATATTCACGTGAAGGGCTCAGAGCACATAAATTATCCAAGACTGAAATTTCCCTTTCTTTCAACTACTTAAAGTTCAGCATTGAGATTGAGACAATGAGCTAAGGGCTTTCAAAAGTGAGTAGCAAGGCTGAGGCACTTCTGAAGGATGTTTCACACCTTGCTAAAATAGATATTCAGATGTGCAAGTACTTCCATTGGCTAAAGACTAGTCTGTGGACATATATAGGTAGCAAACATGGAGCTTAAGTCAGGTGTAGCAGTTCTAACCCTAAAACTAACAAAAAATCCTATAGGGATGATTAGTGGTATAAAACCATAATTTTTAGGATTTCTGGCAATGTTTGCACATGGAAATCTAACAAGCATTTGTTTACTTGGGAACAGAATATGTTTGGCATGTAAATTATTGACAGTGGACTTTCTCATTGCTGTTTTCACAGTGGAATATTTTCAAAGCAGACTGCGCCCTGGCAGTACTTTTTCCCAGTACTTTTTCCCAGATTACAGGCTGAAATTAAAGAAGTTGTAGGCATATCTGTGCATAAAAAAGCCTGATAAGCCCAAAGATACAGGGATTGGGTCCTGCAGGTACTTTGATCATCACATCTTTGTCTTCACAAAACAATATCAACTCGCTTTTCTGGTTAATTCCTTCAAATATTGCCTCTTATTTAGAAAAATATTTTGTCAATACCACTGTAGACTTATTAAAAGAACTTCCAATTAAATAATTCTTATTATGGAGAAATCAGCTAAAATTATGCTGAGCTCTGAATCATAGGCCTACTGCTTCAGCAGTCTGCACAAACTAAGGTCCTTCCTTATGATTAAATTCATTTTACAGGTAAAAATTAACTGCTGCCATGAATACAAGTGCTTTGATGTGAACATCTTCCATTCGTACAAATGTTTCTGAAGACCAACACTAGCTCAAAGTTTCCTAGAGAGGCAGGTGAAGGCACTTTTGCTGCCCTAAGAGTGAGGGTCTGAGGTGTAGCTGACTTCATTGAAAGAAATGGGTAAGAAAGGCCAAAGCTGGGTTAGAAAGAGTCAAAAAAAACCAGGAAAATCTTGGTAGAATACCTCTCCACTGCCAGGGTGATCAAGAAGATAGTGAATGGAAAGGTGAAGAACATAATAGCTGTGAGAAGATTTAGTCAGATTTCCTTATTTATAGGGTTGGGACATTAACTTCTAAGATCTCATAACAAATCACAAAAGTAAGATAAAATGGATATCTTCTGGAAGTGTTCTATCTGGGCAGGGAGCATGTGCGTGGGGACACTGAAATTCTCTCTCTCCTGGTCGACCCACAATTTTAAACATTAAATTAGCATGGATTGAGACCACATTAAAAAATGTAGATAGCAGAAATAATATTGTTCAAAAGCTAAATCCATGAAAATACTTGTATTTGAGTGAATCAGTGAATATATCAGTCCGCTGGTATTGTCTGCTAAGTAAATTAAGATCTCTTTTAAATATATGGCCTTTTAAATACACTGCTATAAGACATGGCTGATGTTCAGTAGTCTTTTTATAAAATTGATCTTTTGGGTTTTACTTAAAAACGAAAAACAAAAAGCTCTGTTGTTGATATTTTTTAGCCATGACTAAAACTATAAGATTATAAACATCTTTATAAATGTAATGGAGTTCACTCCCAGCCTTAACACAATTGCAAGTCTTAACCCCAAATCGCCTACTGAAATCCCTGCCACAGGTTAGTAACGAGTCAGCATAATTGCAAGTAACTAAGTAGAATTTTAGCATAAAGTGTGCACAAGCACTAAAACTGATGCTAGAAATTCAATATTAATTGTATTGCTAAGATTAAAAATCTATAGGTCATGAGTGATGAAAATAACTGAAGGAGTTTATATCATTTTGCTCATTGCACACATATTTTAAAACCAGTCTGTATATAAAGCTGAATGGTACATGATGCTAAATATAACAGCACTATTTTCTTTTTCATAACCACTCTGGAGTTAATGTGCTAATTAATATGTACACATGCAAATCAGACCTCTTATAAAAGGAAAAATATGCAATAATGTTTACTTAAATAAGATTAAATAACCCCACCTCATGCTGTTTTCCTACACACAGCATTTTGCTGCAAGTGTAATTAGACAAATAAGATGTTTCCACCAGCACTGCATTTTACAGATAATTCCTTTTTCAAGTATTAGTGGCAAGCCTCAGCAAGATCTCTTATCTGATATATGTTGCACAGTGCCATTTCTATCCAGGTTTTTTCCTGCCGCTGGAAGTATCTTAATGATGAAGGATGTTGTTGTAAGGTTTTTCTTTCCCCCTTACTTATCATTGAATTTGTAGATAAATGTTTCAAAGTATTTAGTTACTTATATATGAGCTGCCATTTTAATAAATTTCCATTTGCTACATATCTTTTTTGATATCTCATAATAATAACAGTGAATTTTAATCCTTTATTTCTCCAGTATTCACAACAGTTACTCATTATCAAATTTATCATTCTGGAATATCAGAATATCATATGATATCAGAATGTCACATGATGATCAAAAATACCAAAAAAACCCCCAAAAAACTAGTAAATGCCATTTTGATGAAGGAGTACAACTTTCTCACTTTTTCAATTCAACAGCCTAAAAAAGAAAATGCCTATTTGTGAAACCTGGAACATTTAATTTCGTTTGACATGTCTAGGTTTAGACAGCCTTCCCCTGAGTTCAAATCAGCGGTTGGACGGAGTTCTTTCTGCCTTCCTGTTATCTCTGTTCCAGCATTTTCAGACCTTGAAATTCTTTCATGCCGATATTCTTGTCAGTTGCTCAAGCTTTGAAATTTGTGAAGAAAAAATCAGTTTTTCTGAAGAGCTGCAGGATCTAGGAAGCTTTTAATTCATCAGAAATTTGAAATATGTTCTAATTCAGATTGACACTGAACCAAAACCAAGTATATATAATCTTTCTGCAAACTGTAAGAAAGAATAAAGAGAAGAAAAGAACTGTAGAAGAATGTTCAGTTCATGATAAAAACTGAGGGGAGTGGGTGATACACCTGAAGGCTGTGCTGCCAATCAACAGGACCTTGATAATCTGAAGAGTTGGGTGGAGACAAACCTGATCAAGTACAACGAAGGCAGGTGTTGGGTACTACACTTGGACAGAAATAACCCTAAATATCAGTACAGGTCAGGGCCTGACCTAGAAAAAAAAGCAGCTCTGTGGAGAAGGAACTGGGAGTTTTTGTGGATGAGAAGTTGACTAGGAGCCAGCAGTGTGCCCCTGCTGCCAGGAGGGCTGATAATATCCTGAGGTCAGGAATACTGTGGCCAGTAGGTCAAGGGAGGTGATCCTGTCCCTCTACTCCGCCCTAGGAGGCCACATCTGGAGTATTGTGTTCAATTCTGGTCTCCACAGTTCAAGAGAATCAAGGAGCTACTGGAGCGGGTTGATGAGGGATCTGCAGCACCCCTCTTATAACGAGAGATGTCTAATCTAGAGAAGAGAAAGCTGAGAGGTGATCTCATCAGTACATATAATTATCTCTAAGGTGGGTGTCAGGAAGATGTTTTGTAATGACGCCCAGCAACAGGACAAGAAGCAGTGGCCACAAACTAAAATACAAGATCCATACCAACATGTGGAAGAACTGCTTTATATTGAGGGTGGCAGAGCACTGGAACAGGCTGCCCAGGGGAGTCATGGAGTCTTCCTCTCTGGAGACTTTAAAAACCCACCTGGACACGTTCCTGAGTCACCTGTTCTCCCAGAAGGAGAGTTGGACTTAATGATCTGCGTAGGTCACTTCCAACCTTAACAGTCCTCTGATTCTGTGAAGAAACTTTGGAAATCTTACAACAGCTTTTGAAGCCATAGTATTTGACAGAGGCTGCAGAGAATTAAATAGGAAAAAAGGCTCAGCTGAAAGACGAAGAGATGGTTTCAGTCACTTTTACTAAAAATTCTTCCCTACACCTCTGTAAATAGAAATATGAGGACAAAAAGTCTACTAGATTATAGAAGAAAGGCTATAGATACAAAATTTGAGTCTAATATAAAAAAAGCAGTAGGTAGGGATGGTGTAGATGGTTACAGTCTTTAAAGCCAAACAGAAAAGATGCAGCAGAGTATGGTGATGATGACAAAAACATACGCTGCACTGACAAAATGTGGGAACAAATATTGAAGGGGACAAACTGAGGGAGAACATTCACACAAAAGTAGATCAATCTGCAATAGCAATCAGACAAGAAAGGTTTACATAAAAAAGGTGAAAAGCAGACATAGATACTTCTTTCCATTTTCAAAACCCGATGACTCTATGAAGAATGCTGACACAACATTTCAGAGACGTCTGAATTATGCTTCAAGGTATGAAAGTGCAGTCTCAAAACCAGAATGCTTTTACACGTGATCAAAGCAAAACTGTCAGCGAGCTAATAGCGTCCTTAGAACTATGAGCCAGAGTATCAGCGTTCAGTAAGTCAAGATACTGGCCCAAAAATGTGCATTTGCATAGACTGGTCTAGGCAAGAAGGATGCAAATTGCTCACATTCTCCAGATCCACCATCCATTCTGGTAAACTTTATAGACATGAATATATGGGAAATGCCTTAAAAGATTCAAGGTACTCCTTCACATATTTCATACATGTTCCACTTACATTACCTGCTTTAAATATTAATATTGGCTGTAACTATGACATATAAAATCCAAGAGAATCATCTTAATTATAAGGCTTTGGAAATATTTTATGAGATAGTCCCATGAAGCAATGTTAAAGCATTGGCCTCTTTGTACTTAATGAGATTATGTGATTTTTCAGGACTGAGATAGGAAGTGTTGTCTAAGGAAAGAAGGAAAAATCTCTTGCATGTTTTAAACTAAAGATGTAAAATTATGGAGAAAATAATTGAAAAATGGTCATTTATTAACTTTAGACTTGACATATGGACTTCTGTTACTGCACATGTTCCCACAGACTATGCTGCTGAGGTAAATAATTTAATATATTTTACCTTGCAACTGAGTTTCATTACGTATAAAGATAATTGCCAAAACCCATTCAAAGTGGGAAAGTCTCACACACCACCATGACAATACTCATTTAGACTTCTGTATTATTTAATGTTCACTCCTGCAATAAAAGCAAAAATAAACAGGTGGAAGACGTGTTGCTCCATTCATCACAGGTCCATTTTAGTCAAGTTCTAAGGAAGAAATTACAATTTGATGCTTTGTGTAATAACTCCTTACATCTCAACTAATGAGCTTCTGAAGTGGCAGAATCACTTACTTTTATATGGAGTTGAACATTCTTGAACTTTTCTTGACTCTATATATAATTTATGTGTAGCTTTTATAAAGTCAGTTTCTTTAATTTTAAATTCTACTAGTTAATTCATCCTTTCCTCTTAAAGCTTCCTGTATGTGTTGATACTTGTAAAGAAATATGAACACAAAATTGGGGTGGCATAGTAGAGAATTAGAAACTGAAAATCAGACAACAGCCAATAACATATATTTTGCTAGACTGAAACTTGTGTGAGCCAAACATGCAAAATCAGTCCATTCCCCTAGAAGACCCTTTATTATACATAGTAGATAAGCAGGTTCTGATTATTATGCTTTGATAGGATTTTAATGTACACTTTCTATGTATTACTACTCAAAGCTTTATCTAACCAAGGCAAATAATTTTATTCAAGAGGTATCTGGAAAATGTATGTAGGAATCAAATTTTTTCTTAGTGAAAATTTGATTGTTCTTCCAGAAAAAGGCATCAGGGTGTTTTTGTTTTGTTTTGTTTCGTTTTTAAGTCTGAGTCTTCATAGTAAAATCTCTTATCACAGCTGATAAAAAGGTCTTGAACTGTCTAATCTATAGACTTATAAAGAACCGCAAATTACCTGCACAAGAAGTAGTAACTCACAGGGGACAAAGAAAATGGTCTACATTTTAAGTATGGAATCAGGCTCTTCTCTTCTTTAACTTTTATTTAAGTTAGGCTAGTAAATACAGTAATGAAACATTGTACAAATTGTTTGGTCTTTTTATTCAAATTTCTTCTCCTTTTTTTTTTTTGGAAATTGTCTTTTAGGCTAACATACAGTCATCATCGCCTGGAGAACTATGTATCCATTACTGCTTCTCTGCATTGTTCAATAATAAGGAGTCATTTATATTCAGAAGATGACAAGACACATTGCAGAAACAAACTCTTCTCCATGTCAAGCTGATTTTATTCAACATTTCTTTAGGTTTGTCCACTTCTATCCAAGGCATTGATGTAGACATTGTGCTTTCAGTCATCAGCAACATTTATTTTCATGAAACTGTAAGATTAATGTTCGTAACCCACAGTGCTATAGTTTAGATCCAGATTTTCCGAGAGGATCACTCAGGTACCATGACACACAGCATTGCCACACTCAGGTCTAGAAATGGAATTCATAATCCCAGGTGAGTCCTAAGTTCCTTTTATACAGGAGTCAGATAGAGTTCAGTGTTTAGTTTCACAGCCCCCTACACAATGTACAGACAAAGCCCAACAGGAAGCAGTGGAAGGAAAGTTTTTCCTAGCACTCAACAAGACTCCCAGATTGGTGGCTCAGGCAAAGGGCCACATGGTTCCATTGCCCCACATAAACCCAATGCATTTCTTTTTGCATAGATGACTGACCCAGGTCATCCTCATCAGCTCGGTCCACTCTGGAACTGGCAACGTAAATTCAGTTCCCTCTGCAGCCAGAGGTGGTTTGAACCATACACTTTCTCTTGTTAAAGATCTTTATTCACACACAGTTAGAGCTTACTGGGATAGTGAAGTTTCTAGCCATCTTGACTTTCTAAAGCTATAGTAATCGCCTGGAGTGAAATTTGAAAAGACTGACCAAAATTAGAAATATGTTACATCAAGCAGATCCTCCTAACTTCCAGTAAAACATCAAGCATTGAGATGTAGTTCCAACATTCCTTACTTCTTCTGACTTACACTGTGGGAAATGGAGCCTAATGAAATTCTCAACATTCATACATCTTGTATACAGATATATTTGAATTTGACTATATATTCTGCTGATTAGAATTCCTTTTTAGTTTTTTTGGTTTTTTTTATGTTTGCAATATGACTTTGCTGGAATCCTGCAAGCTAATCTTATATAGCTAACTCCTAGTCAAATAATATTCTGCTATGAAAGCCTTTGATATGCTAATAAAGCAATATAATTTCAGACTTGACTTCAGATTAATATACAGTAATTACTCACAAACAGGTGAGGCTCTTTCAGTTTTAGTGCCCCTGTTTACAGATCAAAGACACGGCTTAGCCCTCACATCAAAGATATGATTTAACCTTTTGAGTTTCATCAAAAGGTGTTTTCAGAGGAAAAAACCTGAGTTACAATTACAATAATTTTTAATTTTCAATGAATGAAAGCACGATCCACTAGTCAAATGCAGCAATTCTGTCAATTAGAAGCAGCAACAAGCATAAAACCTGACCTACAAGTACAAAGATTCAGGCTGGATTCTTAGCAGACCTACCCATAAACTCCAGCGTGGGTGGTAGATAAATTCTCTGACTTATATCATAAAGAGTACTCCAGTAAATAATCCCGATATAAAGAATATCCACTTCAGATGAAAAAACTCTATTACAATGCTGTCAGAGCCCCATCTGGCATGTATTGTTTTAAAGTATGTCCTTCAACCATTTTATGGATACACATTATTTTGTTAAAGAGCATTTTCATAGGAATAAGTGGGGATTACTCTTGTGAGTAATACTACACAATGTATAAATGCAAGATCAGAGATTAATTCCTCTTTAAAAAGAGGAACCAAGTTAATAAAAATCTGAGAACATGTGTTATGCTCTGTATATTTATTAACCAGTCTTCAGTAAGGAGTAAATTGTGCTGAGAAATAATTCTCATTTCTTCTCCATCAAGGTTTCACTTAAAATTT
>WAAE01011330.1:0-35573 GCA_013400495.1 Nicator chloris | reverse complement strand
TCATCCATGCTTATACCTTGGAAAAAGGAGGAGGGTGGATGGATCTGCTCATGTTTTGTCCAGTATTTGAAGAACTTGCTCCTGTCATGACCTTTTTTACTTTGCATTTCAAGGATTCACTATAAATACTGCACAAATATAAGAACCACTTCTGCACTTTATGGTTTTTCACCTGCCTTTTGTAAAAATCTGGTTTATGAACCTGCACATTCCCTAATGAGTTGTATTACAAGTGGAAAGCTCTATTGATGGGAACACTAAAACAGTGTGTCTGTTCTTGCAAAAGTCACTACATCTATGAAAACCCCTGCAATTCTGGTTTTTCTCACTTGAGAAATATCCCAAATCCTTATGTGAGTGTGGACATTGAGGTAATATTATGTTCTTTTTTTATTTTAATATATCTGTTGATTGACCTGTGCTCTGGAATTTCACCCGAAGGCTTTGCATCTCTCTAATAACACTCTCAGGTTATAAAAAAGAGGATGCTGGGCTTGGGAAAGGAAGAGGTTGGACAAGCATCTTGGTTTTGTTTGTACTTAACACTGCGTAAATGGGTTTGGTGCCTTTGTTTGTGTGCTTCAATACATAGTGAGTAATTACATCTGGCAAATAGAAAAAGTGCAGTTTCAGGTCTCATAGACATACAGCCTACAGTAAATATTTATCACACAGAACATTTCAAGTTTTGCTGTACTGGTAACAGTGATTTGTCATACTTTTAATCTCTCCCAAAAAAACCCCAAACCACCAACTTACGAATTATAGTTGGTTTGTTTTTTATTGCAGTATGTGCTGAAAAAGACCTTGTTTCCTCTGGAAACTAAGAGCAGTTGCATATCATTGCACGAGGGAATTGTTTTCACATACCAGTCTCTTAGTTATGATATATAATACACCATTTTACCTAAATCCAGGAGTTGCTAATACTTCTCATATGGCTCATCTGTCATGTGTTTTATAGCCACATCTGTGAATCACTGGACCACAGCTGTAGCTTGCAAGATCACTTTTCAGTGATTAACAGGTCTTACAGCAAGCTTTTTCATTGCCTTTTGCAAAATCTGTGGGCTGCTGTAGAAATTGTTGCAGGTGGAGGCAGTACATTTGTGCATTACAGAAAGTATTTGTGCATTACAGAAAGTGTGAAGAGTATCAGGTACCAAATCTTGGCTTTATTTCAGCGTTCTGAAAATGAACCTCACTTCATCAGTGTACTGTGTCGAGGAATCCTATTACATTAAGGTTGATAAATAAACAGCATTAAAGATTGCACTGGTGGTGTAACAGGCTTGTTTGACAGTGAAAGATTTTAAAATGTCTACTTCACACAGAAAAAAATGAATACAAGCCCATTTTATGTGCCAAATGACAAACTATAAGGATTAATGGACCTATTTGAATGAATAATTGTCCTCTGTCCTACAGCAGCTTATGTAGTACAATAGCTGTATATGCAGCAGCTGGCAACCCTCTTCTAGAGATGTAAAAGATGAGAATTGGTAATGATAAAAAATAATGGTTGAGCCAGGCCGAGTTAAGATGAAGCCTCCACTGCATTCCAATGACCTCAGTGGAGTTCAGAGAACTTAATTGGCATCTCAAGGTTTCATTCACCCTCCCCCTAACTTTATTTCCAAGTCTTCCAAGAATCACTCTACTGGAAAATATCATGTTTTAAAGATCTAAATTAATCCCAGTGAAACATCTGTAGAAAATTTTCTTTGTTCTGTATAAGATCAGTGATCTGATTCTATTTTTGCTTAATAAAGTGGGAATTAATGAGGCCAGCATAGATAAAACAGAGTTGGAGTTGGTGATGCACACTTCCATTTTTATTCTCATCTCCTCCTGCCGTGTGATAGGAATTCCTGCACTAGGAGCTGTCCCAGGGCAGGAGGGGCCATCAGTGAGCAGTGGCACAGCCAACAGGTCTGGGTTTAACCAGGTTTGGTCACAGACAACTCAGTCACTTGTCAGCAGGCCTTGGTGAGTTTTTCTCCTCCACTTGGTGTTGTAGGTCTCTCAGTCACAACACGAGTTCTGCCTAATGTATTTTATAGCATGGCCTTTAAATAGAATGCTTTTGTGTGTGTGTGTGACTGCAGTGATTTTTACTGAAGAGACTTCACTGATATTTACTAGCATTTGAGGCTTATCGTAGAGAAATTTTGGTAGACAAAGTTTCTAACTCTCCCTCAATCATCATAGAATTTCCACTATTTCAGTTCATATATTGTGAGCTAATGGATTGTTTTAATAATTAATTGCTTTCTACATTAGTTGAGTTAGAGAGTGAGAACAAGTTAATACCCTTATGAGATTCTCCTTGGAATCCACACCAAAGTCAAGCTGTGACAGAACAACAGAAGCAGGTAGTGGAATCTGAGCATGTGAACTGTGTATAAGGAACCAGTTAATCTTTTGAAGTGTATGTCTATTTTTAGCTCATTAATGAAATCAGTGTTTTCTAAGGGCTTAATTCAAAATCCACCGCAATTGATGTAAGAATTTCCAGATTTGGGTGAGGTCGAAATCATACCGTCGTGATAAACAATCCCCAAAATTCTGTTTTCTTCTTGGCTTCACTTGTATAAAGTAAAACTCTCATAAGCACATTCAGTATCTCTAAAAATGCTTTCAAATGCAACTTCCTGAGAAGGGCAGTAAAACCTAAAGCAAAGAAAGAATAGCAATGAATGGCCAGTGAGCCTATGATGCCCTCACAGAATATCTTTGCTATCATTGAAAAGCACCTTTTCATTCTTTGAGGTCTTTTGGCAACAACAACAAAGACAGCTGGAAAATAATCTTCAGATAACATGTCCCTGAGGCAATATAGAGAGCGGGCTGCAGGAAGAAATGAAATAGCTTTCTTAAAATGTTTTGTTTCCAAAGCGTAGGTATTACTGTGTGCTGTGTGGAGCAGACACAGGAACTGCAAACAGCACAGGCTCTTTCATCCATCTCCGTGCTATTGCCCTTTCAGGTTTGCAAGGATTGATGAGACAGGGGTATCACAGCCCATCCAAGCCTTTTCTGTGGATTTGTTGACCTGCTGAAAACGCACACTTTTATTTGGAGACGAAGCTGAGCTTCCTCCTGTTTGCTTTATCCAGCCCAAGATTCTCACCTGTTGTTTTTGTCTAGTTTTGTTATTTCATTTTAGGTTTCCGTGTGGCATAGGGAAGTCTGTCTTTTTCTTACCCTTACAAAGTGCACCCACATTAGCGCTGGGCTTTTGTCCCTCCTGAAAAAAGAAAAAGCAGAAAACCAAAACAGTTCCTAAAGGATTTCCTGACTGAATGAATGGAAGACCGGGAACAGTTATGTTGTGGGGTCACAAGAGGCAGAATACAAAGGATACCCTAATAAAGATTTATGTGAGCTTGTAAGGGCTTCTCTTTCTAAGTGTTTCTTGCTCTGTTTGTGTTATATCAGAGTGGGGAAAAGAATGCCCTGGTGTTACATTAGGTTGTGCTGTGAACTTTGGAACAGCCTGTGTTGTTTCAGCACACCCACTGTGGTAAGCAACAGCGGTTCTCAGTGCTTGGAAGAGACAGGGATTTTTTTTCTTAGAGCCTTGCCACTTCATTTCAAGTGCCATTCTCTTTTCTGAGGCCCACCTAAAGTGGCACTGGGAGATTTTGTATTAGCAGTTTTACAGAGAATTTAGCGTAATATGCAAGTTTTCCTTAATGTGGGCTCTCAAGATAAAGAAGGTTCTTCTGATCTGGTGAACTTGGTCAAATTACATCACTGTTGGCAGCACCAATCCCTTGGTCCTTTCAGGGTGTTTGCACATTTAACAAGGATCCTATCTTAATTCATGATTCTAACCTAATCTAAGATAATCAATGAATTTTAAAAAAAAAGGAAAATGCCATACTTCTGCAATTTGACAGATGGAGACAAATAGCTCTGTTGCATAACAGCATGAACTGATTGCTTATATCAGTTTTTCAGAGTTAGAATTACTCCTAGATATTAGCTGATCACCTTCTATGGGTGTCCTGATCTGTCATGAACCTGTAGTAGCTATGTATCATTTTTGTATGGAGACAAAATTGATGGAAAAATATCAATATCAATATCAGTCAGGTCTGGAGAGGGAAAAAAGAGTCACTAAAATCCTCATACTCTGTCGTTTTCATGTTATTTTGATGATGGTGGACTCATAAAAGACAGTTGGCAAATTCACTGGCTTTTTTCAAGGATTGAGGTGTTACTTGACGTGGAGTAGAAAATTAAAACAAAGTCCTTCAAGAAAGTATCAAATTGAAGTTTTACAGAATGTGCATTAGAAGACCTCTATTTATTGGAATGCTAGGAGTGTGGTTGAAAAAGTAAAGCCTGTGGTTTGTGACAGTTGTCTTTTTATTAAAGTCAAATGCAAATTTTCAATTAGTGGGAAGAAAATGCGGGAAGGAGTTGGTAGTCTATAAACTGCAAACTTTCAAGGTTGTGTCCAGGTATTCAAATCAATGCTTACAACAGATACAGCAATGCAGCCTAGCAAAAATCAATAACATGAATAGATCACGGTACTGAAAGTTATGTGAATGCCAATTAAGTAAATAAATGAGCACAGTGAGATGTTGTCAATGAGGGATCTTGAAAGGAAATAAAAATGACTGAGGTGGGAGAAGGTGAGTTATAGGAAAAAGGCAAGGATTTAGTCGCAAAGACAATGGCACACTGACTAATAATCATGGCACACTGGGATAAAGAAACAGCAGAGAGGACTACAAATCTGCAGCCAAATCCACACTGCTCCAAAAGATATCTTCAGCAGTTAATTTATGCAGGTGATTTATACTTGAATTTTTAAATTACATCAAGTATTAAACAGGATGATTGTGACTTAGCTTGTCATTGGGGAGAATGATAAGCACAAGAAATATTAATCTAGGAAGAAGGACAATTCAGTGAGGCAAAAATGCAAACAATAGTAAAGCACAAGAGGTTCAAATGTGATCCTATGATGTTTCTGAGGGAAGTGGAAAAGGGATGCTTGAAACTTGAATACCTCTGCCTTTGTTCCCTGCTAGATTTCACTCAGTTATCTAGAGATAACATCTGTTTTGACTGCAGCTTAACAGAGCTATTCTGGCTTCTGCGTCATCTGAACACTTGTCAGGTGGAGACTGACTGTGCCTGCCCCTCCTTGTCTGTATTAGAATCTCTGAATTTTTCTGAGCATGATCACTCTCTTAGTTTTTTTATGTTTCTACCCTCTGAATGCAGTTCCATAGATTTGTAGAGTAAATTGTGGTGTGCATGACTGAGAACTTCATGTTTTCCTAATCCTTTTTTCTCTTTTTTTTCTTTCTTTTTCGTCTTTATTCCCCCTCTATTTTGTGGAGCCTTCATTTCTTGTCTGTTGATCCGGATGTGGAAATCTAAGTAAATGTAATTCTGATCAATTATATTTTTCCCTTTCCTGTGGAGATGACTTATTACCCACCTTCCTTCAGGGGTGAGCAGTGGATTAGGAGAGCTTTTGGAAGAAAAAGTTCAAAAAGGTCTTCCTAGTTTTAACTGAAGAAACCCTCCTAATGAGCAAGCACCAGAAAATGCGCCGTGTCGAACAGCTCTCTCCATTCACTTTGGAGAGATTCACTTCTCCTTTTGAGCAAAATCCTGTCATTCAAATACAAAACATAAAATAGAACCTGGAATTTTTGAGTACCTGAACCACTTACAAAACAGTATTTGGGAAATGTAACTTTGCAATTGCTTATTATTTTTCTCTCTAAGGTCTTAGCTACTTGCTCAGTGTGCTATCTTTAGTTTACCTCTGGACCTACTCTCAAGTACAGTTTGTGTAATGTAAATATAGTTTATCAAAAATACTTTGGTTTTGCTGCTGTAATATGTCATACCTCTTTTAGTCTTCTGACTTGTATGAGTTTTATTCAAATGTTATAAAAAGGCCATGAAAAATTCTTGACTTCGAAACCATATCAAAAAGACCTTTTGCAGAGTCACAGTTTTATATATAACATCTTACCTTTACATGGTAAAAAAAAGGTGTCTTTCTTTCCATCTTATCCTTTAATGATTAAAGGGTCACAGCATTCCTGACAGCATTCTAGGAGGATGTTCATTTCTGAGCATACATTTTGAGCAGTGGAAAGTAGGGTGTTCTTATGTTGTACTGGAAATCTGTCTCTCAGCAAGGCTGGAGAGACCTGGAAAGTTCCATCTGAGTGATCCAAAAGTGGCATTGAAAAGCTATTTTAGCTCTCCGGAAAGATGAAAGAGCTTTTTACTCGCTTGCTACTGTTATAATTTCAGAGTGAGAAGTGATTAAAGCAGCAATGGGCTGAGAGCCACCCACAGTGTTTAACAGCATATATGAACCATATGTAACACTACCCTCTGGACTCATCTCAATAAAGAAAGATGTCCATGCTAAAAAATGGAATTGTGGACATGATGTTTGTGTGTGCAACTTGATGTGCACAAAGAACAGAGCAATTAGCTGTGCAGATACTGATAACAGAGATCCCCTTATTCACAGCTGTTGGAATGCCAGTTAGTTAGAACAGATAAACAAAGATAATGATAAACTGTCAGCTGAAGTGCTTAGGAGAGCAGGTAGTGTGACAGAAGATGACAAGGAAGGCAGGAAATGAGCTAAAGCACAAGGGGAAAAAAAGACTTGTAAGAAAAAAGAAGCATCTCAGTGTACTGACACCAGCTGACTTTGAAGTACATTTTGAAGAGGAGAGTTGCACAAGGAATATATGGAACAAAGCCCGCAGAAGTTATGAAAGCATTAAAATGCTTCCTTAGAAGTATCTGAAATAAATTTCTGCCCCATTTTTAGAGGCTTAGCAGCCTCTTTGTTTTTCCTCTGAAGTATTGTATACCATCTGCTATTGTTTGTCCTTTTGTTTATAAGACCTACTGAGAAATCAGATCTTATACACTGTTTTATTCTTAAATAAAGACTTTAAAATAGAAGTCAAAATTCTTACCTAAATTCTGTGAAACAAAACAGATTTCCTCAGCTGGTAGTATAAACAAGATATGGTGTTTTAGTGTTATCTTAAAGTGTGTGGTTTTGGGTTCCAGTACTGAATTTAATAATTAATCTGGAAGTTCTTTCTTTTGACACTCAGAGTGCTTTGAATGTGCTGAAGTGGTTTTGTTTTCTTACAAATCTTTCCAAAGATATCAATCCCTGTAAGAGAAAAATTTAGGTTTATCAGTATTAAAAGTTTTCACATTTGGGGAAAAGGTAAAAAAAACCCAAAACCTTTCACCTCTTCTATTACTATCTATTATTTTTCTGACTTTGGAATAATTTTCTTTCTTTGTCCTAGATCAGTATATTATCCACAGGAAAAAAATTCCAAGTTTCTCTCAGCTTTGTTGATTCTTCCTTTTATCTGCTTCACTCAGGGAATGGCAGATTCGTGTAAAGCCTCTATTAAAGCATATTGTTTTGGAGGTGGGACTTTGCTGCTTTCTTCTTGTAATAGTTTTGCCATTTCTTGGGAGCATCATGCTGTGGGGACTGTTAAACCATTATTTTCAGAAATACTACATGATTTTATATAAGGGATAGTAAAAGGAAAAAAAACCCCAAAGCACTGATACTGCAATTTCTTTGATGTGTCACAGTTTTATATAGGAATAAGAATTTAAGTTGGAGTGTAATCCATTCCTTACGTGCTGGGTTTAAGAGTTTTATAGCTATACTTCCATTAAAACTCATTTAAGGCTGAAATTTTGCTGAATAATTTGATGTAACATTGTAAAAAACATATAAGCTCCAAGTGAATATCATGCAGATTTATTTGTTAATGTCAGATATAATTGCTCATCTAATTTCCATCCATCACGTTTTATTTTAAGAATGGAACATCAATTATTTCTTTTTATAGAAAGTTTTTAGCAAGCTATTAAAACACTGAAACAGGAAACGTTTATGTTATTCACGTGGAAGAGGAAGACACGAGGTGAGGATGGGGACACTGGCAAATTTTGAAAGATTGTGAAAGATTTAAAAGATTGCAGGTCAAATGGACACAGCACACAATGCTTGTGTTTAACAGTACTTAGTGCTGGGCAAATATTGGGTGTTTCAACAGTTAGGCTTATCTGTGAAGCTCCCTGCTTTTAATGGGAAATTGGATAATTGGAGTTCCTCCAGCTCAAGTACTGCTGGCTCAGTAAACTGGGAAAAAGTTCCTTTGATGGAAATGAAAAGCTGACAAACATTCTGGGGATGAGTGTGATAGTCCCCCTTGCTTCATGATAGTAAAGCTACGCAGAAACAGCCCAAGCCCCGGTGCTGAAAATTCATGTAACATTTTGGATACTTTCCCTGACTGGACAAAATTAGGTCTGTAATTAAAAAACTCCTCAAAACTTAAATCAGTTTATATAAAAGGCAGGTAGTATTTTGTTACCTCTTGTAACCAAATGGATTTATTTTTAACTGCCTTTCTCGTGCCCAAATGGAATAACAGGTCTGAAGAAGAGATATAGGTTGTAGGTGCTTTTTCAGGTGCCCAACCACAGTGTTGCTGCTCAGAGTTCACAGTTATTTCCAATAATATCAGTGAAATCCATTTTCCATGGAAGGCAAAGACAAAACTCCAGTGGGTTCAAAAAAGGTTCCACTGCATAATTAGGAATATTGGAAACTAACTACAACCAATCTTTCCTGCGTAAACATGTGTCCTATTAAATTAGGAGCACTTCCACAACAGATGCTTTTTGTAGATTTCAGGTGTGTTATGACAGCAATTCATAATTATCCATGCTGTCTTTGTGCCAAAAAAGTCATGCTGAGGAGATTCACTTAAATGTAATGAAGTCTTCGGAAGAACGCGAAACTCCCAACTGCTTAGAGAATATCAGTTACACTTTTTCAAACTGTTGCCACAGCATAGTAATAACTATTTTATGATCTTACTAAATAATAATTAAAATTCCTAGTATCTGTCAGGGATGATTAAAGTCATTATGAGGCTTCCTAGTAGGGCACTATCTTAAATTATCTTTTCAGCTTTCTTCTACCTCTGAAAACCAAGCGAAATCTGTTTTCTATGGTCCACTTAGAGAGCTGTTAAAGTCGGATGAAGTTTTCCATGCTTGCGTTCTCATTTTCATGAAGTCACTAGCATGGTGCTCAACAGGAACTTTTCCGACTCCTGTAGCGAGAGCTTTATCTAAGTTGTTATTTGAGAGACGCAGAGCGTTGTCGTAGCCGAGTGCATTGTTTTGTTTGCAGGGGAGCTGAGGCAGGTTTGGGGAGGGCCGGGCAGTGCAGTGTCCCCGCACACAGCTCGGTGTGTGGGCACAGCTGGGGCTCCTCAGCGCCCGCCGCACCCCGCACACACCTGCGAGCCCCCGGGGGCTCCCACAGCCTGCGGGAGGGTTCATTAACCCCGATCCGGCCGGGCACCTCTCCTGCCAGCAGGGCTGTGGAGCTGTGTCTGTGGGAGCTGCAGGGTGCGACGGTGCTCACGCCCGGCGCTCTGCTCCCTCTCTTCCGCTGCCCTGCCCGTGTCCGGACCCGGCAGCCTCGGGGGCTTCTTCTCATGATGCTGCACCTCCTCATCATCATAATCATCACCATAATCTTCATCCTCCTCCTCGTCCTGCTGCCTCCGCCGGCCCGGGCGGGCTCACCTGCGCACCCCGCGGAGCCTCAGGTGGCCGCCGGCGTCGGCGCTGCTCCTGGCGGTAAGTGAGGTGTAAATTCCCACCGTGTTTCTGCGCGTGTTGGAGATTTATTTTTGGGGCAGTTTTGTAAGTTTTGCAGGGTTTGGAGCGTGGCGCAGCCGCAGGGGTTCCAGCCCTCAGGGGCGCGCAGCAGGTGAGAGGATCCCGGCGGCCCTCCCGGCTGAGGGAGCCTGGCGCTGCCCTCACCGGTGACGCACTTACAGAAAGGAAGCCCAATTCCCAAATTTCGTACGTAATAGTGTTGAAATAGTGTGAGCTTAGTTTTCTCCCTTTCAAAATAAGAATGGGCCAGTGGAACTCCGGGAATGGATGGTGTCTCATATGAGAATGTCCTCAGCGTGTGAAACTGAGGGGGCGGGGGGGACACGGGGCGTCTTCCTTGGAATTTGCTTGTGTTTATTCTTGGAAAAACAGATGCTTTTTGTCGATATATTAATGAATGAATTTTCCTTTTTTTTTTTTTCTTTTATCTGGAGACTCCTTTCACACTTGTTTCTTTCGTATTCCGAGGATTTTTAGTGTATTTGTTCATTTCTGTTCTGCAAAGCAGACATTGTTAGTATGAGTGGTTGTAACTCAGTATCTTTTTAAATCAAATGTGGGCTTTTTGTTTGTTTCGGGTTTTTAACCTTCTCTTTATCCAGTTGACTTTGAGAATTGCATTTGTGTTGCTACTTGTTTTGAAACACAAATTAAAATAGCCTGTCACCAAAACACTTCTTACCCCCCCTCAGAGGGGCTCACGGAGATGTTGGGACCATAAGGCTGGAATTTCCAGTTAGAATTAAAGCAGTAAAGCCGCTGACTCCGAGACAGCCTTTACTGCTTTCACCTGGATGCTGAGAGAAATAATGTGGCTTTCTGAGAGAAATAACGTGGCTCTGAAACTCAATCTTGTTGTTAGTGGACATTTTAGGAAAAAAAATTCCTATTTTTTATTTCAGGTTTATAGCATTTTAAAAGCAGGTATCAAATTTCTGTTGACCTAAGTCATGTGCTCATGTGTCTTACTTTGTGTTCTGCACCATACTAACTTCCAAAATTTCAAACGCACCCGGAGTTTTCAGATGTGTTGTTTGCATTTATATGTGAAATGCATTGAAGAAAGGTCATCAGCTCAGCTGAGTCTCCCAGACTTCGAGCTTTAACATTTGCTGCCACTGATATGTGTCATATTTGGTGTACTAATAACGCCAACATTTTTCCAGAGGGCATTTTTTTCCTTTTGGGGGAATCCTCCACCCCACCCAGGTACATGCAATCTTGATATATAAAAATATAAGCGTAACTGGATTTTAAATATTATGGGGAGAAAAGGTATTTTCTAGTTCATTAAAATGTTTCTTTAACTTGAAGGAAGTGGGGAAATCCAAGGTCATGAGAAAACATTTTCCTAATGATTCACAATGAAGCTTAAAGGATACCCCTGGTCAGAAGCATTTGATCTCCACTTTCTGTTTTATAAATACAATGATTTTGAAGAATCAATTGCAAAAGAATCATTGATACTGTGAAGTGAATTTGGCTCCTGTGGAGGTTCCACTTGACCACTTAATGGAAGTAAAGCAGAAAGTAAATATCTTGGATGATTTTGTCCTGCTTTTTGTTGTTGTTGTTTATATTATTTAAAACACTTTAAACTGTGAGACTGTGAATTGTACTTATTTACTAGGAATTATCTGTGCTTTTCCAGTACACAAAAGATACATGCATATGTGGAAATTAAGGCATTTAAGACTGATTGTACCTGGATTATATGCTAGCCAAATCTGTAAATGATATCCATGATTAATTCTCACTTGAGAGATTAATAATGACTTCTGCCAAATTACACGGATTATGTTCTTAAACCAAAGTAGTGTTTTCACTATCTTATTGTATTAAGGTACAGAATACCTGCCTTGTATTTTTCAGCTACAGAAACATCAAGCACTGCATGCTTTGTGTTTCTGTGGCTGAAAAATGGTGATAAATATTTGTGCTTGGAGTGGGTAGGCAAAAAGTTTTTCAGTCTCATTTCATTCAGAGAACCACAAGACAGTTGAGGAAGTAGGGTGACTGCCGACGTGTATCTCTGTTTCACCTCAAATTTTCCTTTAGGCCATATTTGTTGCTTGCTTTTCTCCCTCTGAATAATTGTTTTGTCCATCAGCTCCAGTGTGTTCATTTGGGTGCAGTACAGTATTTTCTTAACATGGATCACTTCCGTAAACTTTCTTAACTTAAAACAAATAACACTAATAAATAGAAGAACTTCTGATTTATTTTTTTTCCAAGAAGCAAAACCGATCAGAGGCAGAAATTATTTTGCTTTCCTTTCTCAGGAAAAATAGGGGCTTTATTCTCACTTGCATTATTATTTTTTTATTCCAGTCATTAGTGTTCAAAGTGATATTAATGAAGCTGTTAACTTTTATGCCTACCTGCAACATTAGTCTAAATCATAATTCAGCTTTTTCAGTGCTTGTCACTTCTTTTTTTTTTTTTTCCCTGTTGGGCCAGTGGTAAGAAATTGTGGTTTTCGGTACTGTATCTATATTAGAGGATTCATTATCTAGACTGTTCCTGCTTATATCTGCATAAATAGCCACTGTGCTGTCAGGCTTTGATTGGTTTTGTTCTATTTTCTAGTGCGTAATTTCTAAGCAAAAATGGTTGGTTATTTTCTGAAGACTTCAGGAAACTGAATGCCTGATTAAAGTTTACTACCATGTGCGATCTCCTTTCTATGGCACAAGTGCACTACTGAAAAATACACTACGTGAGCTTTCTTTGCTGATCTCTCATTGCAGGAGAGTTAAAATTTCTTAAATACACAAGAAGTTTTGTACAGTCAGCTCAGCTGAAGTCTTAATATTTGTGTTGAGTTCATACTGGCAGACAGTAAATGATATTTCTTTATTGCCTTTTTTAAAGCTTTATGTTTTTTCACTTATGCTCATTTAACTGATTGTAAAACCAGCTTCTGCACGCAGGCCTAGTCAAAATTCCAGGATAATTCTGTAGGTGAACCTTTCCAAGGTATCTTGTCTGTTGTGTTGCTAGCTGAGACATCTGTGAGTGCAATTTGTAGGAACAGTTTGTAGGAATTCAGACTCCTGTCTGCCAGAGAGAAGTTAAACTGCTTTCTGCCTGTCACAGTCTGTCTGACTAATGGGTTATAGCAAAGTGTTTCAGGGCTGCTGTGGTTCCACCCCAGCTGGCAACTGAGCCCCACATAGCCCCTCATTCCTGCACCACCCCCAGCCCCACCCTAAACCTTTGTGAGATGGGGAACTGGAAAAGCAAGACAAGTTGTGGTTGTAGATAAAAACAGTTGAGTAGGTAAAACAAAAGCTGTGCTCACAAGCAAAGCAAAATCAGGAATCCATTCCCACCTCCCCTTGGCAGGCAGATGTTCAGCCATCCCCAGGGAAGCCAGTCTCTACCACTCACGCAGTGACTTGGGAAGACAAACGCCCATCCCTCTGAACAGCCCTGTTCCTTCCTCTTTCCCAGCTTTCCATGCTGGGTATGAGGCTGTGCGGTGTGGAATATTGCCTGGGTCAGCTGGGTCTCCTGTCCCAGCTGTGTCCCCTCCTGATTTGTTGTGCACCCCCAGCTCCTCGCCGGTGTGAGAGGCAGGAGAGGCCTTGGCTGTGTGTAAGTGCTGCAGCAATGGGAACAGCCCTGTGTGCAATCCCAGCCTACAAACGGGGAGTTCTAGAGGAAACCCCTCAGTCTGCATTATCACCGTTCAGCCTATAGATCAGAACACCTACTTCTAATGATATTTTCATTGGCATGAAGTTCGCGTTGTCTGAACAAATTAAGGCTCTTTTTAAACTTTTTCATCCCCTGAGGGCTCTTAGTGTTTGTAGTCAACAGACATACCATATTTGTGATTCTGTTTAATTATGTGCAGTTAATTGGGTCATAGCTCTCAGTGTTGGAAATAATGTTTATAAAGAAAGTCTAGTATGGATTTAGTGAGTTGCAGCACTTTTATTGTGCTTAATATCTGTTTCTGGCAGAACTGGGAGTACTTGCTAGTTAAGAGTTGATGGATTTTTCATTGATGTTCTGCTGCTTAATTTCAAAAGATGGGATGCATTTTTATCATCTTCAATTTGCCAAAGCGAACATATGCACACTTTAATTGAAATAAAGCAATAATAACTTTATGTGCTACTAAAAATATGGCAGCTCTGCATTTATGGAAAAAATGTCAGGACAAAGATGTGCATTGTGAAGGATGTACAAAAACAACTACTTGAAAGCACACCAACCAACTAAAAATCCTTTCCAAAAAAAAAAAAAAAAAAAGCCATGACCACACTCATCTGGCTACTGTGGTTGTGCAGCCATTAATATGTTCTTAGGGAACTTTCAGATGTTCATGTTTCAGGATTTAAACTTTATAAATGCACATAAACTGGATTTGGACATAGATGTACACAGCTGATGTCAGTTTTTTTTTCTTTCCATATTCTATCATCCAGAAAAAGGCAAGAAATAAACAAAATGGACCAGTTTGTATAAACACTTAGAGATGTTGAAAACCTATTTAGTATCAGGGTTTTTTCAGTATGGAGGCATTTTGGTAGAATTTAGGAAGTCAAAAGTATCTTTGTTAAATGAAATTGAAATGGAGTCTACTTGCTCATGTGGGTTGGAACACCAAGGCAAAGTACACTTAAAAAGCGTAAAGGTTTCTGTTTCATGTAACATATAGTGTTACATGTTAGCACTTGATAGTTCCCTGTCATGCTTCTCCCTCTGGTTTACAAGAATTGGGCCCATGAATTTAATATTATACTTGTAGGAGAAGGGAATCCAGGTGACCTTGCCCCCATGAATATCAGCTGTGTTAATTACCCAATGAAGCCTCGCCCCTCATGAGTCACAGCTGTGTCCAATAAAGGTCAGTGTGATACAAGGGAGTGGGTGAGCCAGTGAGGGGGGATCGTGAGGGAGGAGGAACCTTGAGGAAGAGGGAACCAGGAAGAGGAATGTGAAGAAGAAGGATCCTGGTGAGAGAGAATCCCTGCTGTGAGGTCAGTGTGGGTGTGCAGTCAGAGCCTGTTGTTGGAACCTGCAGTCACAGTCTGGCTGGGTAAAAGCTGCAGTCAGAGGGTGCAAACCAATCCCTGCAGTCACAGTCTGGCTGGGTAAAAGCTGCAGTCAGAGGGTGCAAACCAATCCCTGCAGGCACAGTCCGGCTGGGTAAAAGCTGCAGTCAGAGCCTGCAAACCAATCCCTGCAGAGTTTATCAGGGAATACCCAGCAGTCAGAGGCTGCAAGGGAAACCTCCAGCAGGAGCTGCTGCAGCCAGAGGCAGTGAATGGTTGGAGTCAGGATGGCTGAGCTGTGAAGAGGAATAAACCAGGACCCTTTTCATGGTCTGATAAACAAGAGTTCTGTGTCTCAGCTCATTTCTACCCTCTAACAAGAGGGCTGCTGCAACATGATACTGATGCAGGAAAACAAATAAACAAACCCATTTTTATAATTATGTTAGAAGTTTTATTTTGCTGTTGCAGTAAAGAAGCAGTTAAAGCTTTGTCTGAAAGCTCGTGTGATGCCCATGAAAGTTTGTCAGTTCAGCCTGACATCTGAACTGACCTCTTAGCTAAAACTGCTGTTAATCTTAGTTGTTACAAGAAAACATTAATTTTTCCTGCAGAATTGGAATAAGCCGAGTAGGAAGACAACATTTCTAGCCCTGTTGTCTGTATTTGTGTGCTTTTATTTAAGAGTTATTAATGATTCTGATTCTCTTATGATTCAAGTTTATCATCCTTCAAAGCAATTTTGTATTTTCCTTTATTTTCTTATATAGGAACATAATTTTAGAATATGTAGCAATGCTAGAGAACTCAAAGGTGACTGTCACTTATGTGCAGTTGAAGAATTAACACACAGTGCAGTCACACTGCTGAAAATTCATGATCTTAGCTATAAAATGTTGAGAAATAAAATGAACCTTACCTGTCTCTTTGAAACAGATTGTTAATACTTCTGCCATTATTAGACTAAGGCCTATAACCATCATCTTGAGTGAGTCAGAATTTAAATTTTTAAGGAGCTGAGGAATTGCAGCGGCCTACTGACCTGCAGCACAGTGTACTTAGTTTGGATGAGCAATCGCTGCTGTGAATGAATCTCAGATTTGGAGTGATGTGTGCAGCTGGAATGTGGCTCGTGTTAGAGAGGTTTCAGGGATGCTCTCCAGGGGAATGCCGTCTCTAAGAAACTTGAAAGGCCTCCTGGATGGTCTTTATCTGCTCCTGCGAAGACCAGTGCCAAGGCATGGTGCAGAGCCTGGCTATGTTAAATGCTGACTGTAAAGACGGAATGTGTATATCCCCAGTTTACAGCCCAGAGTGAATAACTGCATGAGATTGCAGTCACAGCTGGAGTACTCAGGGCAGTGTCCTGGAGTGTTGGTTGTCTCTTAGAGATTTTGTGCACACATCATTGTTTGGGTTTTTACCAATTGAACATTTAAACAAGAAATTGTCAGGTTTAGCGATTTAGCTTGTTATGATGGCATAAAAACTGGCATAACCCTCTCACAGCTCCTCTCAAGTGTAGGCTGTGGGGGCAGGCCTCTCCTCTATTTTTGCTGCAAGAACATGACATTCAGACTCTGGGATGGGCTATTTGGACAGCTGGTCCCTCTGTTTCATAGCAGTCTCCAAAGAGTGGGCCAGATGGATTTAGTCTCGGTAAAAGAGAAGACCTTTGGGAATCTGTGACAATGAAAGTTTATAGTGATACAGGCAAAACCTTATGAGGATAATGTTCATCACTTACTCATTCACCTGATATGTAGCAGGGATTTTTTTTGGTATGTACTCAATTAGAGTCCTGCAGACAGTTTGATGCTGGGTGTTGTAGCCACAGACTTCAGCCAAATAATATAAAAAGCTGGTGTTGTGCTATTAAATAATAGCTCTTTTTTGAGTTTTTTAATATCTACATCCATATAGGCAATCTTTCAAACATGTTTGAAACGTGACAATTTTATTTATATTTCTTGTTTAAGATTGATGTTTTTGTGTGTATATGGTATCTATTACATACAATGTCTGTAAAGCTAGTAGGTATGAACTTAGTGAGAAGTCTGAATTGCTATGCCACAATAAATGCAACATGTAAACCTTATTTTATTGCGTACCTGCATGTGCAGGTAGGAGCTCTACTGAGTAGTTCTTGCCTGCCTTTAGGTGTCCTGGATCACCTGTGGTAGGGTTACTACTGAGTAGAAGCTCAGAGTTCTGCTCTTGTGAGCAAACAAAACTTTGCATGACTGATGACTTTGAATAAGGAGTGATAATAGGGGCTGCTTCTCAGTGGGTGAAGTAAAACAGGGTAGTTTAAATCTAATGGGGACATGGTTGTTTTTACTATCATAGCTCTGTGGCATCTGTAGACCATATGAATGGGGGAGTTAGGCAGGATTGTACATTAAAATCATGTTACTGCTTACAGGAGTTATGATACTGAAATTATATCTTGGTGTCTTGCAGTTTCACTAGTAGGATGTTTGACACTGAATTATTAAACATACATAATGTTGCAAGTGAAGCAGGATGGCTTGTTTAAGGTGTTTGCTCTCTTACTACTGCTTTCCAAAGAAAATAAACTTAATTCATTAGTGATAACAGTGCAAAACAACCTATCAACCTGTTGAGGTAAGTCGTGGCTACAGCTGAGTTCCAGAACATTGTCAAGATGAAGTGGCAACTGAAGAATATCGGCATTTTAATGGAAAAATTGATTATTGGTCAAGAGCAAAGCAGAGAGGAGAAATAGTGAGCTTTAGACTTCATGTCAAGAATGTAGAATATACAAATGAGAGCTGGCAGTCAGATGGAAATTGGGTAGGTGATGGAGGAGGTAGGACTGACACCAAAGAAGGCTCCAAGCATCAGCACTTTATTGTTTTCCTGTACAGCCTTTTCTACCCTTCATGTCTACATGCATTACACCTGTGCACCTCTCTGCCCTTCTGTGACGGGTCAGTACACCTCAGCACTCCGTGTTTCCTTACCTTCAATACTGCTCACCTGTCCTACACAGGTGTAGCCCACTAGGGGTGGGCCCCAGCCCCATTCCCAATCACCAAGAACTATGTGCCTACAGGTAGGTATTCTGAATGTGCTACTTTTTAACTCCATCTAACACAAGCATTCTTTGTATGTGTGTGTGCTTCTGTGTAAAGCCAAATCATTAAAGATTCTAAACCTTATTCCTGATCTGGCTTTTGAAATTTCAGTGCTGGCAGAAGCCCTTAGAGGTGAGAATTGAAAGTCTTGCCCATTGCTGGCAGCAGTATTGTTTATATGATGGTTAAAGTATGTGGTAAGATCAGTGCCAGGAGTGTAAAATTGCCTCTTTCACTCCCTTGTGAACAGGGACCAAAGTTCTTGTGCCTTTCTTGGTGACTGGAAGCAGATTGTTGCTGATAAATGCATCTCTATGTGTTAGTTTGCTCTAATTTTGGATCTTGAAATTGTTAAATTCATAAGCAATTTTGTCTTAGATTACAGTACTTGGGAGGAGTTGCATTGATTTGCTGGCCCATGTTGCACCACTCTCTTGCTGATTCAAAAGCTTTTAGGAAAGATAATTGCTTGTATGAAACAAGGGCTTTAAGTGTAGGTCTTGTGTTTTGTAGCAGTGGGACAGGCTTTATTAATTTCTTAGTGCGTAATTTCTTCAAATCATCAAACCAATTAAAGCCTTAGCAGACTCAAAGACTCACTAGAGTGAACACAGATGTCGTGAGTTGTGCAAGTATAAATATAGACAAATATTACTGCAATGCGCAGTTGAGCTTCACATTTACACTGCTATGAAAGCTGAATGCAAGCTGACCTTTAGCTTAAATACTTGTATAAGTAATATGATGATGTATATATACATTACTTATCTCGTGTGAGCACAGCTGGGGTGCTTTGAAGGGCAGCTTTAGTTTTTATCGCTTCAAATAAGACTAATAGAAGTAGGACTCAAATTTATATTTTAAAGTGTTCATAGATTACTACATTAAATTATTTGCTTATGACATCATTTGTGTGTGGATTTCAATAATTCAAGATGAGCTTTTACCATTCTGTTGTGGTGGGGGTTTTTTTGGTTTGTGTTTTTTTGGTTTTTTTTTGGTTGGTTTTTTTTTTTTTTTTTTTAATATTTGGGGCTTTTGTGTCCTTAACAGTCCCCTCCTTGTTGTGTGTTGTAGTTTTTTATTCAGCTAGGAAAGGAACTTCTGTATGTTGAGAGAAATCTCCCTGGAGGCTCATAATTAGATGTTATGGTTCTGTGGCAAGTGAAGTTGTGAGCTGATAACTTTTCCTGGAGCTGTTTGTCAATCATAAACTTAGACATTGCTGTAAGTTTGGAGGATGCCGGTTGCTGGAATTGTCCCCCATTGCTGATCTGGAAATTGGAGACATAGGGAATTTTATTACTGATCTGGACAACTGACACCTTTTCTTATTGGGGGAAATAGAGTATAGATTTCATTGCTCAATGCTGGTAGTGGCTGGAGATTTCAATCCCTCCTTAGGTTAGAGGATATGGATTTTAAGTATGAAATCCTAACTGATTTGAATCAGGAACTCCAGTTAAGTTTCCTACTGACAGTGACCAAAGTGTCATTCAATAAATGTAGCACTGATGGCACCGTGAAATCCATGTGCATGTAGAGCTCCCAAAGAATTAATTTCTCATTCCTTGCAAACACCATTAGGTTTTCCTTACAAAGAGTACTCGTGTTAGGTGGAGTTTAAGAGTAACACTATTTAGGTTAGCAGGTAAGTGATGGCTAAGATGTTGACCTGTAGTTTTCAGAAGAATATTATGAGAGAACGTGGACTGAAGATGCTTTGCTTGTGTCTGCTATGGAAAACCTCAGTTTAAACTTGGAAACGAAACTGCAACCAGCAAAGAGGGAGCACTTCCAGTTTTGGTATTGTACCCTGAGCGCTCTGGATGGTTCTGTATAACCACAAGAGAGTTATTAACGATGACAGAAATTAGCACTCTCCCACAGAGATCCCAACCAAACACCAATCACTGCTGTTTGCCGAGTCTATGAATTATTAGGTGTTCATTAAGAAAGCCACTGGGCAGTGTAATTGTGTGGAAAACACACTGCTTATGTTTTGGAATTGAAATGTTTCACACATACATGAGTTGGAGCCTTTGCAGTATTAATAGAATGGGCACATGTAGTTAAGTAATTTTCATACTAGCAAAAAACATTTATACCCCCTGTATGCTGAAACTCTGCTTTTCAGAAATAATCAGTGTATTTGGAAGTGTTTGGCACTTTGAAATAATTTTTTAATAGTAGGAATTTAAAACATTTAAATAGGAATAAGCCATGATATTTTTATTATACGAAAATTGTTTATATTGTAGACATACTGGATTTTTGCTTTTTTCCTTTTTTTTTCAAACAGACTTGGTAAATTCATCCTTTCCTCCACTGTTCAAATCTGATCCTTGTCCCAGTGATGTCATGTAGGATTTTCCTCTTATCTTGAACAGGAACAGACCTTTTAGGAAAGGCTTCAGGTGAACTGAACTATAGAAATAATAGTGACACATTTAGAAATGACATTTTTAGGTTATACTAAAAGATTTGCTTCATTCAGCAAATGCAAGTCAAAAATAAATTGTAAACATACACAGGAGGTTCTTCTAAGTTTGGAAAAAAACTCTTTGACCTTGTGAATGAATTCTGCAGAGCTGGGGAATTTACACAGGAAGGATTTCAGTTCTGTTTCTACTGAGGAAAACAGCATTTTGATGGGGAAACTGTTTTGTCGTGGGGTTTGTTTGTGTATTTATATTCATTTTTTTACAGGTTTTAGTAGAGAAGTAGATTTTAGTGAATGGGTTATCTGTCTGGAGAAGGAATTGATGATGTCTTGCTTAACGTGTAGGAATGCTGCACTATTGTGTGACAAAAAGTGACCTAATATGGATACAAAGCACTTGATTGGGACTATTTGAGCTCAGATGCGACTTTGAAAAGATAATCTGTCTCTCAGACTTGTTGACTTTTAATAGCAAAATGGCCCCTTTTTTGTTTCTCTGTGGTGTGTCATTGTAGGATTTCACTAGTAAGAAAAATATGGGTATTTACATTAATATATCTGAGAATGTAATCCCCATGGAGATCTTTCAATAGGATAATATTAAATTCTACATTCTCTGAAAAGTCAGCCCCCTTTGGGTAAGAATGCCTATTCTGAATGGTAACACATTAGAGATGATGTGATTGGGAAATGGATTTGTTTAGTAGCACAAGAGTTTGTATTAATAATACAAAATAAAACCTGATTTCTTCTGTTATTAGTTATGGGTAGTGTAATGGTGGATCTCCAACCAGAAGGCTGTACATATGGTGAAAAGCATAGAGTATTATCATCAGAAAGCTTTATTGTAGTAATAAGTGTAATGGCATCTTAAATATACTAATGAGTAGCTAATCAGATTATAAAGGGTACTCCTGGACTGGTGAAGAGCTTTCGCCTCTGTCAGGTTCGATTTGCAAGACAAGCCAGTATCACAGATTCATGATGTTTAATTGTGGGAAAATGTATCTCAAAGGTGGTTTGGTTCCAGATTAGTGTTTCAGTACCTTGTTCACAGCAGGGAAGTGAAAACAGCGAGGCTTTCTCTCCCTTTTTGTCTTTATTGGACTAAACTGACAGCCTTAAGGACATCATAAGGGAAGAAATGTTATGGCAATCTCAGATTTTGTTTTTAGGGAAGCATCATTAGTCTTCTGGAAGTGCCATGAAAAACCAAGTGGTTAATATTACTATTAATAGGTAATGTAACAGACTATAATCCCTAAACTGTCATCAAGTAATTTGCTTCACTGTCTGGGAGATGAGTTAGAGGTAAAAAGACTTGGATTTATAATAAACGAAGAGGCCCAACATTAAATAGGGTACCAGTGAGCTTGAGGGTTTGCCACTTCACAGATAATAAGCATAGTGTATTTCACGGAGGGGGAGTGAGAGTTTTGTTTCAGTTTGTTGATTTTCTTTATAGAAAGAAAACAAAACCCTGTCAGGAATTTAACTTTGCATTTCCAGGGGGAATTCCTGCTGTAAATATTGATTGTGGTCATCCAACCTGAAATTTTTGGTAAACAAAAGCTAAATTGCTAAACATTAAAAAGGTAAAATGTACATCTGTTTTGTCAGGAAAAATTAAAAATTCGTTGATGAGAGCACTTAAAATCCAAAGCACTTTGAACCACACGCTTGCTGAAGTGAAATTGAAAACCGTTGTTGCATTTCATTGGCTTTGAAGGAAGATCTAGTTCATCAGTACCCTTGAAACATGGACTTAAATTTAACCATATTGATGATTTAATTAATTTAATGGAGTCATTCATGATGTTGAGTGCTTTCAGGGCTCTGTGAGCAGATGTGAAGTTGCTGCATGGGTTGATTTCCATTGCAGGGCAGAGTTCCTGATGCCCAAGAACTTGGACAAAGCAAGTAAAGAATCTCTTGCCAAAACTGTTAGACATTCTGGTTCTCACTGAGCTTCTCTATTGCTTTCTCTTTGTGTAACTAAAGAATTTTCAATCCAGTGCAAGTAGGACTTAATTTGTTGTGATCTATTTAGGATAGCTAAAGATAAATAATGTGGCAATGTTGAAGAATAAATCTATCCTGTGAAGTTTTACTTCAAAAGGATTTATCAGAAAGAAATACCAAATAAAACCCAAGACTTAAACCAGTTGATTTTCCTCTGTGCTATTTTGCATCTTCTGCAGTTTTGGAGAGGTGCCCAGAGCTTGTTGGATTTCCCCACAATAGTACTTGAAATTAAGTTTCTATTGACTTTCACCCACAGCTATGAGGGATAAGTCCAGCCTGGTCATGATGGGGGTTTGTTTTCATTTAGTGTGAACATGAGCAAAAAGCAAACAGAGCAAAGCAAGTGGCTTCTGAAAGCATTTGACACAGACACAACAGAAGATTTCATGAGGTAGGGCAGCTTGAATAAATTTTCAGCTAAGGAGATAAATACATAAATGTTACTGGTTCCTAAAAGAGTTTTTTCTTCTTGTCTCTATGTTGTTTATTTTCTTTGAGCTCATTAACTGTTCTATAAATTACTTTGCACTTAAAACTGTGTTTATTTGTCTTATGGAAGAAAATGTAGCACTTGTCCATTTTCTATTTCAAGAAAAAAAGTCTGTAGAAGTTTAGACTAAGTTGCAGTGAATGATACTTAGTTGTCTTTGGGAATAAGGGCAATGGAATTATGTTGTGTTACTTATATTTCAGGTTTTGCTCTGCTTATTTTTGTAAAATCGTACTTTAAAGGGAGAGGGCTAAAGATTATCGTCAAAAAAAGCAATACCCACATCGTGGGAAAAAAATTCTAGTAGACAATAGAGCTTCTTGTCCTTAATATTAGATGCTGTGTTGCCTATACTTTTGTTAATATTGTGTACTGGTTGTAAAATTATTTGACCAGAGTCTTCTCATAAGTGAAAGAGATGTTTGTTCAAACTTCAGGAAAAAAACCAGATTGCTATACACAAAACTGCTGGGTATTTAGGCTAAGTACATTAATGTGGAATTCAGAGAGTCTGTCTTCCTGAATGAAGGATTTCACCATAAATCCTTGATTTATGTTATTTGGTTAAAGTAAAATGAACAATTGATGGTAACTGGCAAACACCATCTAACATCAATGATGCTTGACGAAAGATTTTAATTAGATTTCTTTCTTGTTTTTCTGGTTCCATTTTTTTGAAGTACTTGACTGTGTTTATTATGGAGAATGAGGAACAACTTCTGTTATGGGAAACAAGCATGGCTTAATAATATTTAGAGAGCAAGCAAAGCCTGTAGTGTGTAATTTAACAAAAACCCCAAACCAAAACAGATATCAAACTCAAAAATCAAACCAAAACGCAACAGAACAAACACATACAAAACAAACAGGCAAAATCAAAAATAGACTTTACACAAAAGATGAAGTGATGTCTTTCCACCAAGGAAAAAGCTTTTACAACGAAGGTGAAAAGCAGCAATGGGCCTCTCACAATTTTTAGAGGGCATTAGTCTTCATCAGAACCCACTGGGGTGCTAGAAAAGTTAGTTTTAAGTTTCTCGGTCCTCTGATGAATCTCTGATAAATTTTCAAAATACATGGACAAAAATGATTAGACTGTTTATATATATATTTATATGCTAGACTTGATCCTCTTTCTGCATCCTCAGTCAACACTTAACTTTTCCCTCAGGGTTAATACCTATTGTTTAAAGAATTTGGCAAAATACTCATAAAATTAAATCATGGAGTCTGGTCAAAATCATAATGCCAGATATTGGCGTAAATCACTTGATTCAAATGGGAATTTGAGGTGATAAAAACCCCATTATGTAGTAGAAATTGTCAGTTTCTGTTCCAGTGTGTGTCTCTGAATGACAATTTCCATAGTTTCTCCTGCCCTGATTTGATGTTTTGAGTGCTGACAGCAAGTAATTGGGAAACTATGGCAGAAATATTTTGGTGTTGATGGGCTGCCCATCTACATTTAACAAACTAACAGCCCTCTTGCAAAACTCCCATATAAGAAATTTTGTAAGGAAATGGACAAAGACGTTTATCTTAATTTTTCTGTGACGTGGGTTTCTGTCAACCAAGTTGTCCAAGAACTTAGGTTTGCCCAAGCAGTACCTGCAGATCCTCATCTGTGTGTTTGGAGCTGTGCCTTATGCTGTGCCAAACCAAGATTTCCTCAAACATAGGTTCTTGAGAACCGGTGTTTAGGTCTTGTTGGTTCCCTGCCCACGCCCCCGAGGCTGCAAAGCTCCTCTGCCGATGAGTTGCCCTTTGCCTTCAGCACTCGTATTCCCACGTTTTGCATGGAGGGAATGTGGATGCCTCTGCTGCCAGCCCCACTGGTGTTACTGCACTGCTTCCTGCCTGCTGTCTCATGTGGGGAGCCTGGTCTGTGCCAACACACCTGCACACAAAGTTTAGTTTAGCACCAAATCCCAGAAAAGCTCCCTTTAACCATGCTGAATTCCATCTGATTTTTAATAATTTGTTGAAACAAATATTCTTTCATTCATGATCACCCAATTTGCAGCATCAGTGGTGAGAAAATTTCTTGGATCATTACTTGACTAGTTAGTTTTTCAGTTGCTTATTCTTTTTAATGTGAATCTGTGAGGGAACACAGTGCTTATGAATCAAAAAGGGTTGATGTAGTGCTGTAGTTAATAACTATTCCTGATGTCCGTCCTTGGGTACATCAGTGCTGCCAAGGTACCCAGGACTATGCCCCCAACTGCAATTAACTGTAATTAACCAAGGTGATGGAGGAGGCCTATTCCACAACAAGCACAGTTGTCCATTTATAGATCCAGTGCCATCTCTGGTGTTTCATCACTGCCATGGCCGAGCTGCTAAGTGCTGCTTGGGAGTTTTGTGAATGCATGGGAACGGATGCACAGATAATTTAATATTTAGATCTAATACAAATGTTAGCAAATAGCACAGCATGTGAGTAGAACTGTGTAAATTTATGCTGCTTTAAGTAACAGAGTGCATTCACAAAAATGCTCATGTTTGTAAATTTTGAAAGAAAAAACTGAAAAGCTGTTTTGAGGAATCATTTTCTAGCTTGTGTCCAGAGGAAGAAAGCCCACTTTTACATGACCTTTAGTTAAAATCTACAAAGTACTGGCTTTTAATTACTAAATGCTTGATAAATTGAATTTTGGAAGAGGGGAACAGTACAAAAATTCTGCAAAAGTTGACACATCTTGGGTTAGTGCTCTTTGCATTATGTAGTAACAACACTCATCCTCTTCTGGCAATTAAAACCAAAATATGTTTTCATAACAGTTAATAGACCTTAACCTAAGTAATAAAATAAACTTCATGAACATTTGCAGCTATATTCTGTCTGTTTAATTTTAATTAAAAAGCTTCTTTTATCACCTCCTTGAGGGATTATTTGGGCTATTGTAACTAGGTATTTGACTGCTAGTAGTTTAAATCTGTCCTCTACACTCCTGCATTTGTAATTTTGTGTGTCTTTAATTATGAAGGAAAAATATTTTCATTTGTCCAAGATATTACTTGAAAAAGCTGCTTTTCCATAAAATCTTAGCTGCTTTTTTCTTTTTCTATTAAAAGTTTCCCTTTTAATATTTTGCCTGTGCATAAATTCAAGGACTCCAAAAAAAGGAAGTTAATCCTTTCTTTACCAGTCTTGCAACTGGAAAATTAATTTTTGAGTTAAAGCTTTCTGTTTCAACCCTCTACCAAAATATCAATGAAAACAGTCGATCTCTTTTAAAGACTTGCTTTTTAAGGCCAGAGGTTATCATTAGATCATCTAGTTTGAGTAATATATAGCAACCGAGTGATTTCCTGTCAGAAAAATTGGCTCTGGGCCATGGCCAAGAACCAAAATTATTAGGAGTCATGCCAACATAATTTGAGATTATTTGAAATAATTCTGAGATTCTGTGCTGATTGTCCAGATGCTGGCATCTCCTTTCCCTCCCAGCAGTCTTGCAGTTTATGTAGGATAAAAAACTGTTCCTGTAGGAGGGCACTGCCCAGGTCTGGTGACTGAGGCATAATGAGACCTGGTTTTGGTTTTAAGAGAGCAGGGAAAGTACTGAAGTAAATTGTGGAACAGTTCTGGGGGGCTCTAATCTTTCACCTCCTAGCTTTGGGTTGAATTTAGACTTGTTATTTACAGGGAAAATATTGATGGTTTGACTGCCAAGATTTTAGTAGGCTTCACAGCTTATTTCCTGGTTGATTTTGAGCTGTTCTAGCTGTGTTTGTGGTGCTCTTATGGAGAATATCCTCATTTTATCATGTGTAGTATGTGTAGCAATGTTATCCAGCAAAAAGTGTAGAAAAATAAATGCATACATTAGGAATAACAGATGGCACATAAATAGCATTATAGTTTGTTTTTTAGTGTAAGTAATGCATTTATGCCAACCTCAGTTTTCTTTGCCCTGCTAGATCTTTTCAAATTCCAGAGAAAGTTTTGTTTTGTTCGTTTGGGTGGGGTTTTTTTTGTTTTTTGAGTGTTGTTAATGCCAGGAGTGGTCCTATGGCTGTGAGATTCAGTTCTGTCTTACAGGAGGCCTAAAAACTCTGACAGTAAACTACAGAATCGAAACATGTATTCAACAGAGGCTTGTTCCAAGGCAGAGGGAGTTTATTTCAAAATCTGCAAAGAAAACTGAGCTTTCTGAAAGGCTGTTGTTATTCTATCTGTAGAGCCATGCTACAGCTGGGGATTCTCTTTCATGTCAGATTTTTGTCTCTGCAGATATGGATGCTATAATCAATGCATGAGGGAGCAGCATTTCATTTTCTCCTACTAGCTGAGCTCTGTATGATTGCTTCCAGTGTGCAGTTCCATTGCAGAAAATGCTCTATGCAGCCATTAGTATGACTTTTTTTTTTCTTTTAGCAGCAGCTTGTGCTTTAAGGCTCTATCTTCAATCTGCTTCAGTGAATTTCCCTCCACCTTTATTCATTCTGCCAATACGGATATAATTTCAGTGTCATGGAATAGCTGCTGTGGGCTGCTGTCAAGGGGATATGTGGAGACTATGAGAAAAAGGAAGCAAGAAAACATGAATTCATAGTTAACCTGGTCTGCAGCTTTTTATCCCCCAGAAAAAGACATCAAACTCACTGAATTTTGCAAGTCTGGGAGCCAAAGTGAGAGATGAGCGAAGTTGGACCCCTTTCCATGTAGTATGTCTTGCCACAGTTCTTAGCTAATTCTCTGGTCTTTCCCATTCCCCCTTTAATCTGCCTGTCTGGTTTTGGAGGTAGTTGATTATGTTTCCTTGTCTGAGATGCTTCTGAGGAGATGAGCACACCCTCCTCCATTCCCCCTACTGACACAACCACTTCAGTGAGAAAACAAGGTGAATGATCTTGTATTCTCCCTCATTTTGCTATGCGCTGTGATTTGATGTGCTGCCTTTCCTCCACTGTGGCTGAACACTCCCGTTGCTCCTAAGCCTAGTTAACCTTCCCTGACTCTGGTCCTCAGGCTGCTCAGTGAGTCCCCATGCTGCTCACTTGGGTTATCTGCCTTCATGCTTTGCATGAACAGATGGTGGCTATTACCACTTGTCCTGTTGTGCACAATGGAAAACCAGCCCAGCATAGCAGTGATTTGCTTTGGACTGAAGTAGCCCTTCACACAGCACAGTTAATGCACCTCAGTTGCCCTCAGCCTTGTATGTATTAAGTCAGAGGCAGGGACTTGTTAAGAGGCATTAGACTTCCTCAGAGTTTTTCAATACAGTAGATTCATTATATGTGCTCAACCTCCTCCACTTGTAAAAATGAAAAATTCTGCTTTTGAATAACAACATGCTCTAGCTGACAAAAGTTTTAAGCTCTCTCAGAAATACGTTTTGATGCAGAGGAAAAGAATTGGCAGCAGAAAGTTCTGTTTAACAATGCAGCTTGCTTTCTTGGCTGGATCAGCCACTGTCTCTTTCTGTGCACTCTCTTGCCTCACTGCTTCTGCTATTGTCTTCTGACATAGTTTAAAAAAAAAGTCTGATCAGTGGCCATAGGGAACTGTGAAGACATCAGGGAAAAATCTGGACATATATATTTGGCTGTAACCAATTTTTTTTCTTTTTCAGAGGTGACAAAAAAATGTCATTCTGTCCCTAGCTGCCCAGCAGCTTGAAATTAGCAGCTGGGTGTCCTTTGATCATCCTTTCATTGATAATGCATTGCAGTGTGCTTGCCATTTCCAGTCCTAGGTCAGCCCAAAACCTTTGCTGTGGTACAGTAATGGCTGTCTGTGCTTAATGTGCGTCCCTGTTTAAGAAGTAAGGTTTATGGCTTACTGTTGGGTAAGGAAACAGTTCTGTGAGAACTGATCATGAAAGTATTATGTTTTAAGGATGAATTTTAATCCTGGTAGGGACCAACCATTAACAGGAATTCTTTGCAGATTTGTGAAGCCTCTGAACACTGATCATTTGTTTCCCTTCATTCTATTCTAATCAAAGCAGAAGAATTTAGCAAACCCCGTTTTCATTCTTTCTTGAACAGCTCCTCACTGGTTAGCCCTGGCAAGGGAAGCTATTTTGTCACGGAGCAGTTCTGGCTTACAGAGTTCCTGTTCCTGCCTGTTTGTTGCTGCCTCTGCTGTACGATGTTTTACAGGTGTACTGAAACAAGTGTTTTGTGCAGATCTGGCAGGAACTGAATCAGGGTACCTCTGTGGATAAAGAATAGGCCCTTTTCTTTTTATTTTGCCCAGACCCTGATGTGTTTCTCAATTCAGCCTGACAAACAATTTTATTGGCACAAGATGAGGTGGCAGAGTGCTGCAGAATCTGTAACTGCAGATAAGAAAAGACAATTTCTTACACTGGTAGAGCTGCCAAAACCGTTGTGTTGTGCAACTTCTCCCTCTAGTTATCTTTTCATCAGGCAACTGAGGAAATTGGATTGTAGGCCTTAAAGACAAAAAACAATCAAACATCAAACTTTCCAACTTTGTGTAGGTCTTATGTGTAGTCAGATTAAGTGCAGACCATCCCAGTGGAATTACTCAACGTACTTTCAGAGCCAGCTTTATTTGGCTTATAGGCTGCTAATTTTTGGAAGTTCATAATCTCTAATGATCAAGAAGTGAGTCTGTCAGAATTTTCATCCTTTCACAAAGCAAAATAATAACTATGAACTTGAGGGCACACATTTAGATTGCTGCTAAGTGATTCTTGCCTTGGAGGGGTTTTAAAAATACCTGTGTGTTTATTTTTAATGTATCTGAAAAGCGGTGTAGAGTTAAAAACTGAAGTCTAGGGTTGGAAAACCTGAGCAATTTCCAAACTTTATTCAACTTCACTAATTCCTGGATTATATAAACTAAATACTATGCTCCTGACCCGAGTTAATCACTGACATTGATGCTGTTTCCAGCTGTTGACATGTATTAGCTGTAACACAACCGTCTAGAGTACAACAGACTAGAACAGTGGTGAGGACTCCTGTAAAAATGCCTAATCCTGGGTTAAATATTCATCACATTACCTGGACGTTTAATTAGTTGCTCTTGAAAAAATGTACTGTCCAGCTGAAACTTTTCATCAAGACATTCTCATTCTGGAGTTATAATAGTTTGAATAAAAGCAAATCCTAAGGAAACATTTTGTTTGCAGTTGTAGTGTTTTGGGTTTTTTTTTTTGGTTTTTTTTTTTGAGATGATTTTTCCTTTTAGTGTAATTCTGGTGGTAGTTGAGCAAAAAATATGGTGATGTTAGTGAGAATCTCCTCTTGGTTTAAGAGTTCCTAAATGGTATTGATACCTTTTTCATAGTGAAGAAATGACAGGTCACTTAAGAATCTCTGTAGTTTCTTTAGTTATATGCAGAATTTTAAATTTTGAGCAAGATAACCAACAACAACTTTGAAGGTGTTCCAGTAACATTACAATTGCTGGGGCAGAATGTATTTAATTCCTTAATGCATGCAGGAAATCTCCAACCAGTGGTCTTTTTTAAATGCATGAAAGAAGCAGCTTTGCTTACTTCTGTGGCCTATGTCTCAGCCCAAACGCTAAGAAGCATAAAGGTGAGGTTCTAGACACAGTTCCCCAGTCAGTAGACACACTTGTTCTTCCACATAGTTGTTAATGTCTCAAATTGTCTTAGTCATGCTGTGGTACCTTTAAAGACGTTTAAAACAATCTTCTAAACTTTGCTGGCTTAACTGCTGGGACAGCAGTGGGCAGATGAAGCAAGAAGTGCTAATATTAGCCATGGCACAGAATATGTAGTGTTACCATGTACCAAAACTGATCAACTTCTCAATATTTTTGCACCATGGATACAACCTACCATAGCAAAAAAAAAAGAGTGAATTTTTCTCTATTTTACAGCCAAAGTGTAAATTCACATAACTGCTCTAACTTCTTATTGTCATAGATGTATTTCAAATGTGATTATTCCAAGGTGGTTTTCATTACTAATTATGTAATCACTGAACTTTTAAGAGCTTTTGATTAACTTACAGGCACTATCAAACAAATTGAATTGCTGTTGTAAAGCTAGTTACAATGAAAAATTACTTCAGGGGAAGTTAAAACAGACATGTATTTAAGTATTTGTATTAATAGGTGGTACATATTGCTGCTACTACAGTGAGTAGGTCCAGGTAGATAGCCAAGAAATCAACAAAATTGGAATGTCAGAGGGAAAGATAATGAATTTTTCAAAACTGGGGCTATAATTTCTGTTATTAGCAGGTCTTTGTTTTCCCTGAAAAAGCTGGATGATTTTTAGATTTCCCTCAAACAGCTCCGTTATCTTCAATTGACTTTTTTGGTTTGTTGTGCAAGTCTGCCTGAGAGCTCCACCCAGTTTCTGGTAAAGAGAGTTAAATAGTCCTGAGAGGAGGTAAAGGTGGTAGTAGTTCTCCCCTTCTCCTTCAATTCCTGTGCCGTGTGAACATTGCTAAGGGAAATTTGCTCTCCAGTCTTGGAGCAGAATCATGCATTCCAAAGACTACTGGGGAGTACAAGTGTGTGTTTTAGCCTCTTCTAAAACCACTGTGTTGGAGGTACAGCTGCAGAGTGACCTGAACTTGAAGGTGCAGTCATGTGTGATGTGCCTCAGGTCTTGGCTGGCCCACTGTACACCCTCAGACCTCAGCTTTCCTCATGGCTCCTCCTGGTAAATGAGACCTGGAGCCAGTTTGCTCTTAGGGTAGGGGAAGGCTCTGAGCACCTGTTAGCTGTGCTCTGCTTTGTTGCTAGCTCTGCATGCATTGCTCATCTTCCCTGTTTGTAAATCTACACATTCTATTGCCTACAATTTTCAGGCTGCTCTTTTGCCCAAAACCGACTAGCTCATTGTACCAGGTTATTTTACTCACTGAGGTCCTTATTAGAACAAAATAAAGAGCTGTTAATTCGGAGTACGAGTAGGTGATACAGATGATTCTTAGTTTCTTTTTTTCTAATGTTCGATGTACCTCTGCAGAAAGGGAAGGGAGCTCCTCTGATTAAAGAATGTGTAGTTATGGATAACAAATTTGTGGTTTTGCTTGTTTCAAAACAATGTCATGACAAAAGCATCTTTGCAGCTATTGACAAATTAGCTTAATTAGTGTGCACAATATCAGTTACCATGAATGTTGAATGATTTTTAAGTAATGATATCTATTTCACTTGCTTGTTGGGCTATGGGACATTGCTCTTTTATCCAGTGTATTAACATGAGAGGTGTTGGTGTCAGACTAATTCCCAAAGCTGTATGTGTAGACTGTGACCAAGAAAAACATTCTCATGATGCTCCCTAGTGCACTATTTGCTGTGTTTTTGCTGTCTTTTTGCTGCAAGGAGATGTGAAATCATTTACTTTGCATTTGTAAGCCACTGTGTGCACTTTGCCTCCTTAAAGGTAGTAGGGTCTGAGTGCTCTAGGCTGAACCTTGCTGCTTGTGTATTCCAAACTGTGATGTCAATGTTGGGAGAACTGAAGGGGAATGTAAAACTGGAGAACAGCTGGCAAGTAGAAAAATAGAACAGGAGCCTTGTTATTGCAGCACGTTGGCATTTGAAATGAACCCAGATACTGCACTTGGCTTTTGGATATGGATAAAGTTTTTTATCTTGGAAACCAGGTCATCAGTATAGTATCCATCCCTATATAAAACACTTCCACTTTGATTAGAGGAAAAGTTGTGCCTGCTTTTTGGAAACAGCATTCCTGGGAGAGAATTTTTCCTGGCTGTCAGGAAAAGCCATGAAAGATGGAGTTACTTTCACTTTTGTACCTATTCACACATATTGTCTCTTTTTGATCTACTTGTCAGTGAGATTTTAAAATACCTCTAATTCTGGGATGGAAATTCCATGTTTGTGAGAGGTTTTGTGTTGTTATGGGGAGGAGGGGGAAAGAGATTGTTCGGCAGATAAAAATTCTCAAGGTTGGGATTTGTTATTGCCTGGTGAAGGACCTCCAGGAAATGACCAGGTACAAAACGAAGCTGATGAGGGTGATTCAGTTGCTTGTACTGCAGAAATAGTGTGAACACTGCTCTGCAATGACTGGTTTTGAGTGGCTTTGGCAATTCAGACTTTGTTTCAGAACTCTGGAAAATGCATCAGAACATAATTACTGTCATTTCTCCTTGAAAGGCATTTCTGCTCCATGGTACAATTGTCTGCTTTATGATGTCCATGCTTGCCTCATGTCAGTCTGGGTAAGACTGTGTTGCCCTTTTCCTGGTGATATCCAAGTTTTACGCCATATGTTGCTAGCAGGAGTGTTTTCCTTCAGTGCAGGATAAATTGACCCCTGTGTACAGCTCATAAAGCCACTATGATTCTCTGGGATGAAAGGTGCTAGGTAAATATCAGACATCAAACCTATGCCTCTTTTGCAGCTCTTATTTTCTAATATATATGTTTATTTCTGTATTTCTAGATGTAGCAGGTGTCGGGTTTTTTCATTTTATTTCTAGATCAAAATATTGGCTCTTTCCTCTCTGTAACAGAAGGTCTCCTAAGTTGGTAGAGTGTAAAACACAATCTGAATACTCTTTAGTTCAGAGTACATCCAAAACTCAAGTTATCCTCACACCAGCTAAATCCATTAACAAACTGAGAACCTGGTAGGGGCAAGATGCTGTTCTTTATTTCAATCATTCTTTATCTGTCAGTACAAGGTGAGAAATTCACTGATGAATCATCCATTTCTGTGTTAGCAGCTGATTGGGGCAAAAGCAAGATCCTCGGATTTTAGAGCTGTATGATTTAGTATGCAGCCAAAAGTCTAGTACAGCTAGTAGCTGTAAAGGAATTGAACGTCGTATTTTAATAGGAGGGCAAAAAATGATCTTTATATAGCCAACATTATTCTAAATTGAGTAGCTGAGATCTATTTGTTAGGAAACACATTTCTAATTGTGTGATATATGAGCATTTTTATTTTATATAAATATGTAGCGCACAGTTCTTTCTAAATATTTGCTAAATAGAAAAGTAATTTTTAATTAGGTTTTGCTACATGATGATTTGCAACCACTGGAAACAGGCAAAGTAAGGCTAAGGCCCTAAGATAGTTACTCCAGGTATGATGAATCAGTGTTGCAACCTGTGGGTGGCACCTTTTTTTGGGAACAAAATGTGCCTAAGGAAGGTGGTGAACAGTTACAGAGGAGAAGAGGAGCTGCAGCAGAATTCTTGCTGAATTGCCATTGAGTTGCAGGTTTTAAGTGTGTGCTAAATGCAGACTTTGGTGAATCAGAGCCTGAAGTTTATGGCCATTTGTTTTGGGGGAAATCAATACAATTGAGGTGGTGCAGCTTGTGTTGTTATTTGAGGGCAGCCAACTTGAGTCGTGGAGTTAATGAATTAATTTTTTAGGTGAATTAGGACCTTAAATCCTGTTTTCAAATGAAATATAAGCAGCTCTGACAAAACTTAGTGCCCCTAAGGAATCTGTAATTTTCATAATAATAAATAAGAAAATCAAATATATCAGGCTGTTATCTTTGAAAAACATTGATTTTTTTTCCTACCTAAAACTTGGAAATATAAATACAGGAAACTCCTTTCTTTTTTTATTACTGTGACTTTTATTTACTTGTTCTCCTCCACATGATGACCTTTTCTTCAAGTAGAGCAAGCTGTAGATTCCTAAATTTCTCTAAAGGGCTATAATTGTTCTGCTTTGTGTCACATAGGAGTATGTGAATTGTTGATATGAAATGTCAAAAAATAAGTCTTCAATGGATTTGCACATTGAATTTGCTCCTGCTGCTGTTATAATTTACACAAGCACTTAGTGAATGGCAGCACAAAAATTAGGCTGAATTATATTCTGAAATGCTTCAGAGAAGTGAAAAAAATGGACTTATGCTTTTTTGGTTCAAATAATGCCTCATTCTATGGAAAGAGTTGAGTCACCTGAGTCTTCACTGCAAAACTGTTTTGCTGTAGATGGTTGTGCACAGGATTAAACATGAACAGACAAATACAGGTTTAAACTGCAACATTTCTCATGTTATGTGGTGAAACAAAATCCTTAAAGCTCCTAAATACCAGTGTGCAAATAAGGCTTGCAGGTAGACATTTTAGGGTATGGAGTGTTTGTTTTAAAGTACTAAGATTAATCCTTGATCTTTATGCCTAGCCTGACACGGGGTCAAATCTGGATAGTAAGGAAGCTGTTAATATTACAGAACATCATTATATGATAATTTTCTAAAAGGAGGACTGTTACTGAATGTCATCAAGTTGTCTCACCTATGAGTTGTATGAAATACCTGTAACTGTATAATCTTGCCAAGAACATAAACAGGCTATATATGTGATACTCATTCTAAATAATTATATTTCTCTATAATTTAATCCTATTTTCTGACTTTGCCTAGAATGAATAAGCAGTCATATCTTGACTTGTCCAGCAAAGTTTTTTCTTAAATGCTTTGTCTTCAATGTGATGAAATTCAGAAAGTTTCTGTATTAAATTCATAGCATTATAACCTAATAAAATATGGCCATATTACCTTTAAACTTTTTCTTGACCAAAAAATTTGAATTAGTTTTTGTAAGAAATCGTAATATCAGGAGTAATACTTCCTGAATTTTTAAAATATATTTCAATGAGGGTCATTAAATGATTCTGTGTCTTAAATTCATCTCTGTTATTAGCTGATATAAAGCCTAATCAGTAAGTGGATTTTAATTCGTGTACTGTAACACTGGACCTCCCAGGAGATTTCTCTGCATGGCATATTACATATTCATAGCAGTGCTGAGAAAGATGCATGGTTGATATTGTTCCATT
>WAAE01011329.1:0-14961 GCA_013400495.1 Nicator chloris | reverse complement strand
ATATATATTTTTATTAAATTCTTGAAGCTTTTTGATTAGTGACTTGTATACTGGTTTAACAAAACTTAAATAGCTTTTTTCAGTTGCAACAAATAATTAATTTGTTGTCTCAGTGCTAGATTTGATTAGTGTACGTCTTGAGTTAAAGAACTTTTCAAAAGATTTGTACTTGAGGTGCACTTCTCTCCTAGGCAAATTACTTGTAAATCTTCCCTCATAAAATTGCATTTCATAAATCCTGTTAGCTTTTGGATTTGACACAGTGTGTGATCACATCCTTGCCAATTCCAGAAGTTTTCAGAAGAAGTCTCTAAGTCAAGTGGCAGCACTTGGTGAAATTTCTGTCCTTTTAGGATGAGGAGTAGAATAAACTGTAGAGGCATGACAGGTTGACATTTTGTCACAATGCTGTTCTTATGGTTCTGGCAGCAGCCATCAGTTTCCCTCTAGAAGCGAGCCTGACCTCATGCATTCAGTAATTTCAGGTGGTTATGACTTCCGTGTTTTGAGGGATCTCACTTGCTCTCATCTCAGGGTTGCCAACGAGAAATGAGCACAAAAGCTTTTAGAGAAGCACTGGTATTTACTATTTTAGCTTTTTCTCTCTAAACTTTGCAATTGTAATATTTTTGCAGGTGGTTTGTCCAGATTGTAGTGATGATATTGCGGTGAAAAAAGACAATATTCTTGTTCGCTCGTTCAAGGATGGCAAATTGTGAGTAGGAATGTAGAGTTTGCTAATTGAACAGAATTTATACCTCAAGTGAAATGTAGTATGAGATGTGTTGGGTAAAGTATTAATAACATCAGCAAGCCCAGTAAGTTCCTGCCAAGATTTTTCTAATGTTTAAAAAACTGTTAACAGCCTACATGGTGATGAAATTAGTCTTGAACTTCGTCATTATAAATAATGGGATGCATAAATCTGTCTTAGTTTCAATTTCATTGTTAAAATTATGCCAAACACATCGGTATTACGTGACTTCAAGAGTGGCCTGAAACTCTTTCCTGCTGTGGTTGGAATAGAGCAGTGCTTTTCAGGGATGTGGCTGTAAGCTTATCCAGCTACAGAAGGGTCGGTGGGGATGTGTGCATGCCTGCACGTACACCACATGCACACACAGAAATCCTCTTTCTTGTTTGAAGGTAGTAGGGCATATGTTTATCTCAGTCTAGACTGCAACTGCATCTTATCGTGCTCCTTGCAAAGAGCTATAATGCTGCTCAAAGTAGGAAAAAGGATAGAGAAACATAGAAAACCAGACTGTCTGGTATTTGCAACAAAATAAAGAACTTTGTGTTCTCAAACTCACAACAACAGAATTCTTTTTCTAGGTTTCAGTTTTCATTTCAAAAGTTGTAGCTATTTGTTGTGCTTGTTTCAGTTTAAAAAAATGTTTTGCAGGAAGGATATTGAAATATTTTACAGTTCTGTTGTGGTTTAATTATTTACTAAGTCTAGGATATTCCTTTGCCATATGATAGTTCTTTAAGCATCAGTTCACATCACCCAAGGGACACACATGAGATGTGTGCACACAAGCACATACCTACCCCCCAATCCTCCAGACCTGCAATTCAGATTTGCTTCCTTGGTTATAGACAAAGTAGAAATCAGAAAGTGCTTTGTTCTTTCAATTTGGAAGTCTTTAATTTCATATTGACAATTTACACTAATACTCATTTATGTTTTAAGCAAGGTAGGGTTCTAAATTAATGCTAAGTTAATGTGAGGGTTTAAAGTATTACATATGTGGGAGATTCCAGAAACTACCTGTTTGTGGAAATAGCATGCTTTCTTTATTATGCAGTGAATGCATATAGTCTAATCAATTTTATGTAAAAGTTTTGGTTTTAATCCACTGACCAATACTGTACCAGACTAACACTATGGAATTGTCAAGATATATTTCATATGCTTCTTATGTATATTTAGTAAGTGTATTATAATCTTAGTGTATCTTTGTATTGTATAGTTAATTTACCTTTAAAATATTTTAATTCTTTTTAACCCTTTCTAAATTATCCAGTGTTTCTGTGCCAAGAAAAGATGTCCGGGAAATCAGTGAAACTTCACCAAAGCCTGACGCTTTGTTAAAACAAGGTAAAAATAACTTTCTGTGAGAAACACTTGGATGTATTTGTTTGGTTATGTGAATTGCACTAAATCTATGGCAGATTGATTCAAGTCTCGAAGATGCTAAAATACAGGATCTTTTGTTACAGAATAATATATTGAAGGAGAACACTTAAGGAAAGTTAGAAGAACTTTTTTTTTTAAACAAATAAAACTTAACTAAACAAAACCCCCCAGAACAACACCCCACCTGCTCTGCACTGACTTTAAGTGTAGACATGCCAAACATGCACACATTGTTTCTATACATTATATTTTTCCTTTTGCTTTAGAATTTTATATAATTATTCTCACAGCAGTGCCCCTAATAGTTGTAAGTAAGTTGCCGTTATGAACTCTGAAAATCCGGAATTACAGGTGTGTTTGAAAGTTTAAGCTTGTGTGATGAAACTCTTAGAATTAGCTTGTGATTGTTGCTGTCTCCTTGCCCTCCCTTTTTGATATATACAAACTGTAGTGGAAACCTGTTGGATAGGGGCTTCCTGAATTAAATTTTCATATATGCCCTATGCAGAAGCTCCTTGTTTGTGTCTGTAGACACTAACACAGTAAAAATACTGGTAATAGATCTGAGTGCCTTGATGTGCAGAGAACACTAGGCCAGTTTGACTGGATAAGACAAATATGGATGGACAACATGGAGTAGTTGTTGAGGTTCTTTGGAGTGGAATTGTTAGCAGTCTTTCCTTCTTCTCCTCTTCCCCATCACCCCTGATTACTGGTTTTTTTAATTGAAATATTTGTGCAAACTGATACTTCCTGCAGTGCTAACAAAGGCTGGTTCTTTTACAGCTTTTGACCAAGCACTTGAATTCCGTAAAAACAGAACTGTTCCTAGTAACTGGAAAACAGAATTGAAAGAAGACAGCTCCAGCAGTGAAGCTGAAGAAGAGGAAGAGGATGAAAAAGAAAAAGAGGATAACAGCAGTGAGGAAGAGGCAAGTGAAGTTAGTAAAGGGCATAGATACACAGCTGATAAAAATTAGCAGGGATGTATATATTTAAGTAGGACTTCTTAACATTAGGGCACATGTAACATGTTAACATAGGCATTATTGAGTAACTCGCTCTTTCCCTGGTCTGCTGAAGAGTTGCCTCACTACAAGCTGTCTCTGTGGCTACCCTGCGTAAAGAAACAGAAGAACTTTCAATCAAGGCATTAGCCCATGCACTCCACTTCCACGTTTCTTTTTTGTTCTGCAAGTATGGAGTCCTCACCTCATGCTTGGTTTTCTAATCATCTGTTCTTTACTCCCAGCCTCCTGTCCAGAAAAAAAAAGAAGAGAGAAGAAGAAAATTAGTGGAAAGAACTTTATCTCACAGCTGGCTGAGAGGCTGAAAGAGAGGCTTTTGAACCTTTTACTTCTCTGTACCTTCTTGTGGTACTCTAAATCTGTATCTGCCATAATCACTTTTTCTCTCACCAGGGTTTGAGAGCTGTTCTCTTAATTTTTAAGCAAGTGCCAGTAGTGCAGCAGATCTAATTTCCTATTAGTAGGGGAATCATAAAGAAGAAACTGAACTGGTTTGGGTCTCAAATGGTTGTTAGGGTCCTTCTCTCAGTCCATTCTCCGTGGATATTGTGGCTCTGGCATACCAGAAGATAGTGTTTCATCTTTCAGTCATTCATTTCTTGAAAATGTGTTGGGAGACTGCAAAAGTGTGAAGTTATAACTTTGCCACCTTTCCACACTTATAATTGTTTTCTGCCTCCTCTTTAAGCTCTCAGAAGACTATCCAGCTCTGATCAAAAGTTTTCAAAGGGCAGTGCTCTGTTTAGTATTTTCAGAAGCAAGGAGTAGTGCCTTGGGCTCAATACGATTTCTGAACCTTCTCAGCAGGCTAACGTCCAGCCATGAACATGATGCACGTAGATAGGTGTGTATCTATGCAGAATGATACATCATTCTTTATATAGTGATCATTCCCACACTACTTCTAGGTGAAATATCCAGAGCCTTTGACTACGGCATTTGTAAACATTTGACATTGCACTCTTTCAACACCTTCTCTTGAGCTCCTCTTAGTTGCATGTGACATTGTTGGAGCTAAACTTTTCGTGTGCTAGACATAAAGATTTCATATCAGACAAATATTTTAGAATTTACTGTTGAACAACACTTGTTGAACTAGGAAGTTTCTAAAACAGAGGCAAAATACTTCTTTTTATTCACTTCTCTTTTTTCTTCTTCGCTCTCCTTGGTGGTGGTCAGTGGTATGTGTGTCTCCACCTATATTTGAGCAGTTTCTACGGCTTCTTCTCTTTGTTTTCGTTATTTTGTGCCTATAACCTCTGGTTATCAAGCAGCATCTCTTCCCAAACAGGACCTGTGGGCATGCTCTTGGGACTTTATCCACCTGCAGGTTGTTCTACTGCTTCCCAGCACATGAAAATTTCTCACTGGTGGCCCTCAGGCCATCCATGTGATCCCACTACCTGTAAACCAGAACAAAACAGAACAGAAAACCTAAGTTCTTAAAGATGTCACCCTGGGTGTCAAAAATAGATACTTTTATCCTATATATGTTCACACCCCATTCTGTAGATACATGGATGCTCTCTGTATCTCATATCTACATACATGCTTCCATCCTATATAGAGAGGAATTGACAAGCAAATCCTCCCTACTTACCTTCTAAGAAGAGCAGTTGCTGCCTTGTGGGTTTTTTTTCCCCCCTAATGGAAGAGACTGGAAAATGGCCTTCCTTTACTTTATGAAATCTGATGGTAGGTAAAAGAGTTGTCAAAGACCCTCTCTTCCAGTGCTGTGCCATAGTACTGTGTGAATTTGTGTTGCAAAAAACATGTTGTTTTTTTCCTGGACTTCATTATCCTGTGTAGAAGCCGCTTTATTTTAACTTGTAGCATAGACAGATACATTAGAGACTGCAGAGTGACCAGCTAGCACTCTGATTGTCTAACTTGAAAACAAGCAAATATGGCAGTGTGACATGCCTGCTTCAAACCATTAGCTAGGAAACCTTGTTGTCTAACTGGATTAGGAGATTATTAACAGATACTATAAGTACAGTATAATACATACTGACTCTGTAGAGATTCTGAGAAAGTGTAAATAGTTTTCAGAGGGGTCCTAAGCTTTCCATATTAGCACACTTTCTTAGAAAGTTACTGTGTTCTCTACTGGAAAAATTAATAAGGAGTATTCTCACTTGCCATTCTGGCACCTCTGTGAATTATCATGTTAGAGACATAGGAGTACTCTTCGGGCATTGGACTGTATAGTAGGAAAGGAGTATTTTATTCAGCCTCTTCATCACCTTTACCTTATTTCCCCCTGTATTTAAAAAGAATGCATTCCTTCTTCAAAACTTCACTGGTTTTCCTGAAGGTGTTTTTCAGTGACACCCATCACCCCTCCCCTAAATGCTCTGTGAGACTAATGTCTTATGGCAAGTTTTTTCTTGTTGGTGGGGAACATGAGAAACCCAAGTAGCTGCTCATGATCTGTTTTCCATGATCCAGCAGATGCTGCTCAAAGTCCTTTCCACACCTGCTATGATAGATTAAAAAAAAAAAACAAAAACCAAGAAAAACTACGCAGTTTTGGAGTTTTATTCCACCCAAGTAATTTGTTCTCCATGGACTGTGGAATACCCATGTTCTTAACTAGACTTTTATCTGTGCTACATCGAAGGGCTGCAGTATCACCTTGTACCTGTCAGACAAGAATTGGGCTAGATGTGCTGGTTTCTGGTGCCCCTACCCTGTGAAAAGGATCTCTAGTGTATAGGTTGCACTTCTCTTCCCAACCTGTCCTTGCCCATCAAAGCTGCCTGCTCTGAGCTCTACTGATACACTGGGTATCAAATGCCCATCGTGTAATGCCCCTTTCCTCTTGCATTGCCTTTGCAAGGTTGGAGGATTTTCATTTCGTTACTGTTGACAGTTATACTTGAAGGGCAACTGTTCCAGCATATTGTGAATACTCGTTCTTAATTTTTTTGAGTGTTTGCTCTGATGTCATCCAAGTGCATTTAATGGGTAAGAGGAAGTACAGAATAAGAAAAAACCCTACTCTTTGATAATAGTTACAGCCTTTCCTGACCTTATTTTCAGCTGTAGGTCTCTATATTAAAAAGATTAAGTAGATGTTGGAGGGTTTGGGGTTAGTTTTTTGTTTGTGTGTGTTTGTTTTTCCCAGTTCTGTTTAGTAATGATATTCTGTTTCTGTTGTTTTCTCAACTGTCTTAGTATATCTTTAAAGACAGTATGTCTTTTCCCCTTGCTTCAGGGTACGTGAAGCTTTAATATTTAGTACAAGGAAACTGTTGAAGAATGGAAATTATAAACATGGAATGTAAATACACTAAAGAAAAATAATTTAGTTTCCATTACTGAATAACTAGTTATTTTTGGAAACTCTACAGGAAGTATTAAAAATTAATCAGCTCATATTTGGTGTACTGTTTTGCAGTAGCTCAGTCATCAGAATTTCTTCAGAATTTGATATATTGATATCTTATTGCTACTAGTTGTGGCAAGCCTCATTTCCAAAAGAAATTAAGAAGTGTTATAAAGTAAGCCATAGTGCTTTGTTATGAAGCTACAGTGTTTATTAATCTAAGTAAATCTAATACAAAGATATATTAGTGCAATGAACTGAACTTCCAAAATATCCATTGTTATTTCAGTTCTGGGATTGATCCTGCTCAGCACGCGCTCAGCTGGTACCCCATGGCAGTTCGCATGCAGTGCCATTGGCTGCGGTTTGCCAGTGCAGTGGATTAGAACTCCTAAGAAAGTGCAAGCACCATTTGCTCTTTGACTTCATCTCTGAAAGTGACGTAGTCTGTCCAGGAACCAAGGAGTCACTTAACTGCAGTAGAAATAGAGCTGAGATTTTTGATCTAATCTCTTGAGCATTAATAGCGCTGTCTCCCAGACTTTCTGCATAAATGGAGGAAATTGAGAACACATCTTGATCTATGGTATCGCTTACGATACTTCAGTGATCAGTCAAAAATCCAATTTTGATGTATGTTTACAGTCAATGTTTTTTATGTTTTGAAACACTGTAGTTTATAAAACTTAGTTTCATGTGGCATAGCACTGAGAGCATGGATCTCTCTGTGCCGTATCCTGTTGCTGACTACAGTGAAACAAACTTAAACATTTTAACCTAAATTATCGATGCCTTATGTTTCTTAATGAAGGACTGTAACTCAAAATGGTGACCGTTTTCTTGCTTGCATTGCTTTCAACAGGAGGAAATAGAGCCGTTTCCTGAAGAACGAGAGAACTTTCTTCAGCAATTGTACAAGTTCATGGAAGACAGAGGTAGGCATTTTAATTAGCAGCACTTCAAAAAATTGAGGCTGTAAACTAGTAGTGCTTTGCAGTACAGTTTTGGAAACAGGGAAACCGTACTCATGCCTTCTGACTTCCCTAATGTTTGGAAGATGAGTCTGTCACTTGACTCATCTCCTAAAATGCAGTTCCATATTTCTGCTTTCAGAAAAAAATGGATATATATAAATGTCTATCCTATTATGTTTTGGATATATTGTACTATATTTGCTATGGTGTACTTATAGTGTGTATAATCAAACATTTAATACTCTCAATTGGATTAATTTATATTCTCAGTTTAATAATTTTAAAATACCGACACACCTTTTAGGTCATGGAAGAATGCATTTACTTTGTGCTAATTCTCTTTTGTGAATCCTGATCACTTACGTGTATGAACATTATCTGTAGATTGAGATGTTTTTAAAGCCAGTACCATTCATTATGTTAAATCTTTACCAGGTTTTTATATACTGCAAGAAAGTGCGGTGTCTCTAGAGGCAGGAGTTGAGGGTATCTGTATTTAAATTACAACTGGTTAAATTAATATCTTCTTTAATGCCCTATGAAATGAGTTAAACTGTTCACAAGAGATGACAATGTGATAGCTATTGCTCATACAGTAGCATAGGAAGTTTCAGGTCCTGAAGCATTTGGGATTGCTCCTGGTGAGGGTTGGGTTGGGTTGGTTGGTTTTTTTTTTATTATCAGTGAAAGGACTATTGTATTTTTAGATGTAATTGTTTCAGTGGGTGAAATAAAAATATATGTAGTATAGTTAGCAAGAAAAACTGCATCTTTTCTGTATGTTTGGTAATGTGTGGAAGGATGTATATATATGCATTAAATAATACAACCCATTTTCCCTCTAGTTCAGTAAGTAAGACTAGAGTTTTAGTTTCATGAAAAGAAAGTACCAAGTGCAAGAGGTGGGATTTAAAATAATACATTTAATAATAGTGCATATGATGTGAATTTCGTGTTATTCTGAAAAAAATAGTTGAAACCCTAACAACTGTCTTTGTTACCCAGGGACTCCTATTAACAAACGACCTGTATTAGGATATAGAAATCTGAATCTCTTCAAATTATTCAGACTTGTACACAAGCTTGGAGGATTTGATAACGTGAGTATTAGTATGATGAGTACTCCAGAGCCATAAAACCTGAGGAGGCTGTTCATTATTGTGAAATAATTTATTACTCTGATAAATAACACAGGACCTTTGGATGTATGAAAGTTTTCTACTATGGCTGCATAAGACACCTTGTAGCTCTAAAAAACATGCTTCAGCATGAACCAGAGCTAGTTAGATGCTAAATAAATTTCACATCTACTCAGCATGTTTAATTATTGCTGTATAAAATCAGCCAGCATGTGTGTTTTTGTAATATTTCAAGAAACGTTTGTCTGATAAAGTTGTTACCTCCACGTAACTGAGTCACTGCTCAATAAAATCTCGAAGACAACCAGTATAGTGGCCTGATGTGAGGCCCTTAATTTCTATTTATTCTGGACAGTGTAAAGAAGAATTTGCTGACTGGGATTAGTGAGACTGGTCTTGGGTGGAGTAATTGAAACATACTGAATTCATGGCCAGGCAGATTCTGTTTGTGCTTTGAAGTGGTTCCCATGAATGTAGCCTGACAGCTAAGGAGGTCTGTTTGTGCAGTGAGCCTTTCTGACAGGCAAGACAGGATGTGGTCCTTGGGTATTGCAGTACCTCTGCTTTACCTTCACACATGGTTACATGGGCACATCACAGAACTTTGTCACCAAAGGGCACGTTAAGGACTTAAAGGAAGACTGGTAGGCACTATATCTGGTGCAGTACTACCAGGGCTGAGTGTTTGTTAGTGCTTTGACTTATTTTTTCCTTTCCAGTTTAATTAAAATTCTAGCTCTGATAGTTCAGAATTACTTTAATATAAAATAAAAATGATGTACTGATTTTTCTGATAGTTATATTTTCTTTCCTCTGTTTTATTGCCACCTGGAGAGGAAAGCCTGCTGTGGCTTGTTGCATTGCAGAAATGCTAAATTGCTTTAAGTAATTACGTTAGACTACAGTTTGCATTACAGTGAAATACTTGGTGTGTGATAAATAGTAATTTTATAGATCAGAGGAAATTACCTACATTTATTTTCTGAAGCTGTAAACTTTGTCAATTTAGGGTTTTTTGTCAGTGAATTAATTCAAAAACAATGATTTCATTGTCTTTAACAGATTGAAAGTGGAGCGGTATGGAAGCAAGTTTATCAAGATCTTGGAATCCCTGTATTAAATTCAGCTGCAGGATATAATGTTAAATGTGCATACAGAAAGTAAGTAATAAAGCCATGAAGTTTATGCTAACACTACAGTGAACTGAAGTGATCCTGTGCTAGGGGTAATATACATAAAATCCTTAACTCTTTGTTTATAATAATAATATTTTAAGGCTTTAAACCTACTGCCCATGTGTAGCTTCTCTAGGTTGGATTTTCTTTCTTGCGTCAAACTCGCTTATCACAAACAATTTATTTATTTTTTTTAGATATCTCTATGGTTTTGAAGAGTATTGTACATCAGCTAACATTGAATTTCAAATGGCATTGCCAGAGAAAGTGACGAACAAGCCTTGTAAAGACTGTGAAAAAGAATTGAAGACACGTGAAGAACCAGAGCAGGATACAAAAGAGATAAAGGTGGACAAGGACGAGCGCCAGCAGGAGGAAGTAGCAGTGGTACAACAAGAAGAAAAAAAGTCAGCTGACAATGATAATGAAAGTAAAGAAAATGATAAGCCCTCTGTTCTGGTAATATATTTTAACGTTTGTCTTATATCTTGCTTATAAAGTCAATTGGTGTGTTACTAACTGTAAATTTATATAAAGCTTGAGCTTTCTACGATGGATTGAAAATAAGACAAAAACTCCCTGTAGACCTAATTCAGAACAAGATATTTGAGCTCTGTTTACCCTAGGTGCCTGTTTTAGGGGGTCATGATGTCAAAATATCTGACTTGTTAGAAAACAGCTCCAACATTCCACTTGTTTGAGGGCCTCCTGGGAGAAATGGAGACTGATTAGTGTCCAGCTTTATCGTTATCTGGGTAATGCATACTCGCAGCTAACTATATTGCTGATATTTTCATTATGCATTTAGCTATGCTTGTAAGCCCTCATAAATACTGCTGTTACTTCTGTGTTCCAGTGAATCCAGTGAAGCTCTACAAAGACCTGGGACATCTACATACACATGCTCTAAATGTAGTTTAGCGGTCCAGGGAGACAAATGTTTATAGCTTTTCAAAACCCACCGTTGACTCAATGGCTTTAGCAAAGGAATTTCAGGGCCATAAACTGATGTGCTGCACTGTACAGGCCTTGGAGCTTGCTATGGAAGCAGTGTGGCTCCTCAAGTCAGTGTGCAACACAGCTGTAATACTTGTGCATATAAGTGGCAGCCAGCCCTGGTCTGTGTGCTGGGATTCTCTAGGAGGAATGCCAACCAGGCCAGTACTGGTATTTCTGCATCCCGAGTGGAAACGTGCTTTGTGAAGTGTTTGTCTTGGGGATTGCTTTGCAGTCCAGGTCTAAGAGCTGCATGCCTATATCAATCATTGTGATAAAGCAAGTTAGGACACTGGCTGCAACTTTAAACTTTTAGGTTTAGCTTAAGATTTTCGAAAGGGGAAGCAGCAGAGGTGCTGTAGTTTTAGGACAAGCCCCACACTGTAGCATTGTTTTGCTCTTAGGACTTCAGTGTGTTTCGTCTGCCTTTTCTTAAATCCTTTGTTTTCACCTTGTAAGTTAAGGAAAGGTTTTGTTATCCTAGGGAAACAAAAAAAATTTGCCAGATTCTGTGCTTACTCAGCCTGATCAAGAAAAAGACTTAAATGTAATCAAAACTGAAGAGGAAACCAAATTGGAAGATAAAGAGGAAGAGAAGTTCAAAGAAATGGAAAATCCTACAGTAGATGCAGATGCTGAAGAAAAGGAAAAATCAGGGTAAGTTATGCTGTTTCTAATCAGATGAGACATAGGTGTTTTTTAAATTTTACTGATTTGAACTTCAAATCAGACGTGCTGTTGGTAATTAGGCTCGTATCTTCCAGAGACCGATGTGTGTGTAACTTTGTTGTGGTTAGGCCATTGAAGTTCATCTATCCATATTTGAAAGAAAAGGCAGCTTAAGTTTTACAGGTTCCAGGCCTAAATGTCAGCTGAGTGAGAACAGAATATACAAAGCATAGGTGACTATTTATTTAATAGAAAAATACTGCAGTCATTGCCAGGAGTATTTTTATACTTGATTTGGTACAAGTATGTGGCAAACCTGTGGTCACCAGCTTTTGCTTTTGGACAGTGGTGTGTAACATGGGAAAAGATGAAAGTACCTTGCATTGTTCATTTAACAGCGTGGCTGTTGAATAGGCCTGGTACTGGCAGGAGTCTCTTGTGCAGATCTTCAGACAGGTGTTTTGAAAGTAGGAGATGGAAATAATAGGGATGCTCAGGGCCATCTAATCAATGAGTGTGTGTGAATCATTTGGTTGATGGAGTGGGCAGGTTTTCCTGTTTCAGTGCAGGAAAATCTCACAAGTGTTTTTCAGCAGCCACACACAAAAAAAAAAAAAGAAATACAGCCAGAATATAGTCCTCATTAATCCCTAGTGTGTTAACAGTTTTTCTTCTAACAATTGAAACCCTCATACAATATGATTTCTAGTGTTAAGGACACAAAAATTTCCCTTAGAGGTCAGATAGATCTCTTTTAATACAGTATTTGTCTTCAATAAAACCCAGTAACAGATGCTTAAGGGAGAAGCTGTTACAAGAGGGAAAGCAGATAATGACACCTCCTTACACTTTACAGCAATCTGTATATCAGGGATGTGTTGGGTTTTGTTGGGTTTTTTTGTAGTTGATACCATCTCTTGCTTGACCAGTAATTCCCTTGTTCATTCCAGCAATTCTGTTGTTTAGTAGGTCAGCTGTAAATATCATTGGCTCTTAATGCTTTTTCTAGCCCATTAAAAGTTGTGGCCAGAATGTCATAGTTTAGTATATTGATTTCTGATTCATTTGTAGTAGTTATTTATTTTATTTTATATTTTATTTTATTTTATGATTTTTTAGTGGATTCTGGAATAATCCTTTTATAAAATGTTTTTGTCCTCCTGAATATTTTCAGTGAAATTTCATTGGCAATTTCTGTAACTAAGAAATGCAGAATACAGAGAAACCAAGTTTACCTGAACTCAGTTAAAGAGCCTTTTCTTAATGGATGTGATTTTGTTTGTATCCTATGTAAACTTTTCTTTTTTAAAATACTAATTGCTGGACTTCGTTGCATTTGCTATTTTTAACGTGATGAGTTGTACTTTACCAGGTTTGCAAGATTTTCAGAATTATTAAAGTCTGATTTTACAGTGCTGCTTTCAAAATGTAGATCTAAATAGATGGAAAACTTTGCAATGCTTAGAGAATAGCAGTTTTTAAAGTTCCCTAAATTGTGTAATTTTTTGTGTGTATGTTTGTGATGTTACTTTGTATTTGTTTATATACCTGAAAAGTATGGTGGCTTCATGTTTACCATGCTGCAGTAGTAAATGGTACATGAGAAGTTAGAAGTTTCATTTACTTTTTGGTAATCCTTTATCTTTATTTTTGTAAAATATAATATTTGGAGTGGTTTTAATCCCAATTCATGTCAATTTGCATTATTTATTACATCAAAAAATGTTATGAGTGTTCCTAGTTTTTAATTTATGAAAACAACAAAAATCTGTAGAGAATACTTATTTCCTTTTAAGTTTTCCCAATTCACCTGATAGCAATTGTGAATTCTTTTCCCTCTGCTCCTCCTTACTCATCCCAGTGGAAAACTCTTCCAACTAGTATTATGCTATTATGACTCATGGAAGATTGTAACGAGTTGCTTAGACTAGAAAGCATAACTCTAAAAAGAGGTGTAGGTGGTGATGTGGTCATTGCTAGGAGGTATGCTATTTTTGAAGGAATAATTTAAATTACAAAAATGGAACACTTAGAGCAGGTAATTGAAAGTATTTATAAGCAGTGTTACTGTAGTAGCAGTGTTAGCATGATTACTTTTCCCTTCTACCCTCTCAGATTTATAGGGAGTAAAAATGCACTTGTGTCAGCTTTAAAGAGCTTTTAAAAATGTCACCCTCATCCTAAATGCTAAACAATGTTTTTAGCATTTATACCATAAAAGTTCCAAGGAATTTCATGGGACATTGTATTAGATGCTGTACTTCCCTGTACCCTGCCTCGTGGATTAGAAGTGGCAGAACTTATACAAAGGTGGAAATGCTGTGGTTGGAGTTCTTTGCTGAACTGAAATGCAAAATGAAAATAGGCATTTTTTAGGTAGAGAACCCATCACACACACCAATACCTGAAATGTAATCAAAATAGATCAGAAATTCAGACTGAAATTTTGTTACTTGGTGTATTTAAAATGTCTTCTTGGAACTTTAAAAAAAGTTATGGACCATTTGTCCTTCACAGTCCTAACAAAATAACTAAACAAATTAAATCTAATGTTATATTAGGCAAACTTGTAGAGTCTTCTATTTACGTTTGTAGGACTTGGGACATCTTCATGTATCTTGTTTGTCTATAGACACAAAGAAGCATGAGCATAGAAAAACCTCTGGGTTTCTTCTTGCTGGCTTTCTTATGGGAGGACTGGATGTAACTCCCAGCTTCCAGATCTCAGGAAATACTACTGGTGGCCAGGGTTGTTTATTTTCTACAGGGTTTGTTTCTCTGTGCAATCCCATGTGTCTCAAAGCTTTGAGATTGCTGCCACTTGAATTGTATGGTCCCATCTACACAGACTTTAACAATATGATGAAGAGGAGGAAAGGCTCAACTTTCTCTTCTTTTTTTCCCCAGAGTGCCAGTTTCTTGCCTGCTTGTGTGTCTGTGATCATTGAGAGCAGAGATTCAAAGGGCACCTTGCCCTTTGTTCTATACATACTTTTTTTTTTTCCCCCTGTGGCTAGTGGATGACACCTGTGCTAGATACGGGTCATTAAAACAAGTTTTAAAAAAAGCCAGCAATGTGTTACGTTCCATGTGTCTGTCCCAGAGGGTCCTTTACAAAACTGACTTTGTAAATCATCCTTTTTCCATAACTTCAAAAAAAGTAGTTATACTTGGCCAATGAATAAACAAGAAAGTTCAGAATCCTTCTTTAGAAGTTCCTACAAACTTCATGTTGTGGAAGTCATGATCTTCAAATGTATCACTGCATAGTTGGTGTGCTGTTTCCTTTGTAGCATCCAATAATGTTACCTGTTTTAACTTGTTGAACACTTGAGTCAAAGTCAACAAATTGAGAACCGAGGTGTTTTTCTACACAATGAACAGTGTAGACAGTTGAAAATATTCCAGAGAGATTGAGGCCAGGAACCTAGTGGAGTTTTTAGAAGGTGTGGGGTTTAGTACAGGCTAATAAAATGAAAGGTAGATCTTTAACAATTTCATAGTAG
>WAAE01011326.1:311895-345941 GCA_013400495.1 Nicator chloris | reverse complement strand
GCGCCCCCCGGACCCCCGGCCGCGGGGAGGGATGCGGGCTCCCCCGGTTCCCCGCCCCTCCCGGCCGGAGGTGACCCCCGCCGCTCTTCTTTCCTATGCGAACTCCCAAATTCACCTATTTCTGCCCAAAGGCGGGGCCGGGGCACATCGCTGTCACCCCTTGCGACGCCCTGCCTTCCCCACCCCCCGCCACAGGGAGCCCGCACGTGAGAGGGCAGGGGACTGTGAAACCAGATCCCCGGCAGTTTATCCCACATTTATGTGGTTGCACCTGTGCTGTCACAGAGCCGGCAGGACACAGATTCTTTCCACCCTGGACGTGCCAGAGAAGACCCCAGGCGGGCGGGGGGCTGCCGGGGGGCTGCCCTGGGGGGCAGGCAGCTCCCTGGAATCCTCACTTTGCCCAGGAAGACCCGGTCCCACCGGGAAGGCTCATCCCTCTGGGAAGCCTTGCCCAAGGAAGGGAGTTTCCCAGAGCTGAGGAGCCAGACACAGGGGGCAGGGGCAGAGGGGAGGGAAACACCTGTCCTTTCCCTTTTCCAAGGAAATACCGGCCTCAACAACCCTGGCTGATGCTATATCCTTCCGTGGCAGCAAGGTTATTTATTTATTAAACTATTGTTGTTTAAAAATAACAGCCAGCAGCTCCCAGAGAAGTCAACCTTGGTGGGGAGCTTTTCCCCTAACGAGGGCTCCCACTCCCAAATTCATCACCTCCCACACGCTTGCTAGAGAGAGGAGGATAATGTTACTGACACCGTGCCGTGCCGCAAGGAATGTGCAGGGCTCTGGCAGCAGATCTGTCACGGGCAGTGGCATTGCTGGCTCCAGACAGTTGGCAGCTCCCTGGAACCCTGACTGGTTTATCCCGGCCCCAGGGACGACCCCAGAAATGGCAGACAACTGTCCTGCTGGGAAACACGCCCGGCCCCTTGCAGAGAAGAGCTGCTGGCCCTCACTGACCACACCAAGAGCTCCCATGGCAGGCTGAGCCCACGGCCGGTGCTTCCCTGTGAATCATCAGCCAGCTCTGGGAGTTGGGAATGCCTCTGCATGGACAGAGAGGCCCCTGGGCCAGAGCAGACCCATCCATCTGGTCTGGCTGCCTCTGACACCAGCCTCCTCGGAAGCTTCAAAGGGCTCATTCCTCACCGTTGAGCATCTCAAATAACCTCCCTGCAGGGATCCTTTCTCCCAAGCTCCCCTCTCTTGGTGTCCTTATTAGATGTATGTGTCATTCCTGTGTGCTTTTACTGCCCATCCTCTTGAAAAGAAAATATCTTACCCCCTTCCACAATACTTCTAAACTTCCCCCAAGATTTCTCTGGGTGAACCAAAGCTGAGGTGCTGCCAGTTCCCACCGCAGGTCAGCGGCAGCAGAAGCACACGGGCCCCAGGGAACCCCAGGCACTGCAGCGTGTTGGCCCCCACAGCCCCAGGGCCGGGGGGACAAGGGGCCCTGCACACCTCCCTGCTGTAGAGGACTCCGAGCAAGAGGGGACTGCGTGACTGTTATTGAAGCTTAGCCAAAAACCATGAGTCTGAAGCAAAAGCAGAAGCTCAACATCCTGTTGCCCATGGCTGCCGTGAGCAGAGCACAGCCCACTTCCCTGCTCCAAAGCGGCAGAGCTTTCTGCAGATGAATTTTACATAAGATCTTGATCGTGAGCCGCGCTGCAGCAACACGCTGCAGCCTGACCTCATCCTCCTCCTGCTCCCGCTGCCCCTTCCCACCTCCCACTGAGCCCAGGGGCCGGCAGGAGTGATGGCATCGCCACGTTGTGAAGGCCCCGGAGCTCTGCCAGGGGCTCACGGGGAAAGAAACCCGAGGGCGGCAGCAGCAGCAGGAGCAGCAGCGGCACAGCAGCAGCAGCGGCAGCAGCAGCAGGAACGAGCCACCCCCGCTGCAGAGGGGAAGGAGCCGTGTGTGACAGGCTGGCTCCTACAGCCCCCACTTGTTGGATGAGGGAACTGGGGCACACGAGCGCAGGAAATCAGCAGGCTCTGTCCTTGTGCAGGCTGCACACACACAGTGCACCCAGCGAGGACCCCCCGCTCCCACCCATCACCGGGGAAGGAGCCGGCAGGAACAGGATCAGCAGGACTGAACCATGCTGGCTGCAGAGCTGCTGACTTGCAGGGCCCTGGGGCAGGAAGATACCAGAGCAGTGCAGGGGCAGAGCCTGCTTCCACTTGCTGTTCCCGATGTGCAATTAAGAAAATGCCTCGAGTGGCATTTTCCAGCTTGGCACCTGACCCAGCCTGGCACCAGCACTGGCTGCAAATCACCACCGAGGAGATAACCTGACTTTGTCAGTCACACCGGGGGCTCTGCCTGCCAAACGCTGCTTGGCACAGTCAGCAAACACATCTCTGCAGAGCAGGGAGGATGCTGACCTGGTTAAAACACCTGCCAGCAGTTTCCATCCACACAGTGAGATGCAGCCCACACCGGCAGCAGCTGGACGGGCTGTCCTTGGCGCCGCTGTCACCTCCCTCCCTGCTGTCACAGGACTCCCTGTGCCAAGCCCTGCACACACGCAGTGGCTCAGGGACAGGGGACGCACAGCCCATGGATGTCTCTGGCAGCGGCTGTGCTGAACTACCTAGAAACCCCACCCAGGAGTCACACACCGCCCGGACCTTCCAGGAGGGGGAGAGCAGCGGCCCCTGCTGCACACAGGACAGGTGGAGCCCCAAATATTTTGGAACTAGAAGAGCCCTGTCATCACAGAATCTGCAAGAAGAAGCAAAACCTTGCTTAGCTTTTCGTGTTTGTCCTTACAGGAAGCCAGCTGCATCCAGGGATAACAGCTCCCACCCAGATGGACCTTCCCTTCACACTGGGGATGAACTTCCTTCTGGCCGTCTGGCAGCAGTGCCTCTGCCTGACCCCAAAAACACAGCACGCACAATTCCTCTGGGAATTCCTCTTCCCGCACCTCGGTCCCCAGGAAGGGCACTGGGAATAACGCTGTGGAACAGGCAGCACACAGCCACACCTGTGGCGACTGGAGCTGCAGTGCCCCGGGCCAGAGGAAGGCGTGCACCTGGAATTTCCCTTCTCAGCCCTTTCATTAGGCAGGAGAACATCTATTTCTGGCTGCGAAGCTTTTCTGGGCACGGCACAGCTGCCAGTGCTGACATTTCTAGCCCAGAAACAGATCTTTTCTGGGGTTTCATTTCTCTTCTCCACTGCTGCCTCTCTGTTCCTCTGCAGTGGGGCCTTTCTCTCCCCTGCCAGGACCAGGGCCTGCAGGCAATGCCAGGATGGGGCACAAGGACAGCAGGGGCTGGTGGTGACAACGCAGAGATCAGCACACAGATAAAACATGAATCCATCTTTCACTGCCGGGTAATTCTCCCCCACAGGTTGTAATGAGCACTTTATCCACGTAGCATTTATCTCCTCCAGAAAAGGAGGTCCAAGGTGTTTCAGGAGCATTTTTCTGTTGCTGCGTTTTATCCCAACCTATTCCATCGATCAGGGATCAGCGTCCCCTGCGTGCAGCAGCACCTGGAGCATCCCGGGCGTTCCCCAGGTGCGAGAGCATCCCGGAGCATCCCCTAGGTGTGACAGCCCCACGGAGCATCTCCCGGGCACAGCAGCACCCCCGGGAGCCCGGCGGGCTCGGGCGGACGCTGCTCTCGCTAGAGGGCTCCCCAGGATGGGTTTCCGAGGGCTGCCGAGCTCGGGGCCCCGGGAGCGCAGGGCTGGGGCTCCGCGGCTGCCCGCGGGCTGGCAGCGCACCGGAGCGCAGGGCTGCTTTGGCTTCCCGGACCTTGGCAGAACCTCGGCCTGCAAACCTCTGGGCACAGCCCGGACCGCGCAGGACGACACCGAATGCCCTGGAATTCAAGGCCGACAACACCCACCCGCTCCCATCTCGGGCTCTGCCATCTGCTCGCCAGAGCACAGCAGGAGCCAGGGTGTCACCCGCTGCGGCAGCGCTGCGGAGCTCCAAAGCCATGCCCAGCGTGGGACAGCGCTGCCGAGCAGCTCAGCCCCCCCGGGACCCTCCCGGCCTGGGATGTGACAGTTCCCGTCGCTACACATTCCATCAAAACAGCTCTACAGAAATAGAAATACAGGACACGACTGTCACACACGAGCCTGGACACCAGCAGCCAGCCCCGGGCTCCAGCTGCCTTTCCCCACCAGGCTGCCAGCAAATGGATAAATACTGACATTTGTGGTTGCACTGAAAAGGACCGATGGGATAATGAATGCTCTGCTATTCCTGCATTTTAAAAATGCCAACCACAGCTTAATCTCATTGATGCACTCGTGTGGGTGCGAGCTCTTTTCAAAAGGAGCAGGCTCCAGCCTCATTTCCACACTGATGCTGGATGAACACAAGCAGCTGCCTTCATCATGCAGCTTATTGACTCCCCCTTCAACTCCTTTGCTCCGTTTGCTAAAAATATCTGTGCTATGTGGCAGGAATGCTTTTATCAGGTGTTTGTCAGGCCTTAGATCCCTGAGTTTACTCCAGACTCAGTCATTTTGGGAAATGCAGGCAGCACCTTAACCCGTAACCTGAGGGACCAGCAGGAATGGGGACAACAAAGAGTGAGGACAACAGCCAGGACGGGGACCAGGAAGATGATAAAGGGCAGGAGGAACAAAACAAAGTTTGCTCAAGGTGGAGCAAACAGGTGGGAAGGAGGAACAGCTGAGTCCGACGGGGCAGAAAGAAGCAGCTCCAGCCACGCAGAGAACACTGGGATGGGTTTTCCACCTGAGAACACCTCTAATGTCCAGGTAGGAGATGACTGCAGGGAAATAAAGGCAGGACTGAGCAGTTACAAGGCCAGAACGCACTTCTTTTCCTTGCCTGAGCCCACTGTTTGCAAACAAACAGCCTTACAGGGTCCCCACTTAAAGAAAACATTAGAACATTAGAAAACATAAAGAACATCTGTTCTCAACAATATTTTGGTTGATTTACAAATAAGATGTTTCCATTTGTCCTTTTGATCCCAGCAAGTGTCTCCCCATCAGTTCCCAGTGCCCGAGCAGCTGGTGGGGAGCAGCTCCCCCAGGCTGGCCCCAGCTCTCCCCAGGCTGCAGACCCCCACCAGCCCTCACCTCACCCCTGCCCGTGGACGGCAGCGCTGGCCCCAGGACTGGGGGTGCAGGGGCAGCCCCGCTCCCCGCTGGGCTGAGCTGGGAGCTCTGGTGTGCTGACGCCAGGGGTGGGGTGCTCAGGCACCCGTGGGTGGGGAGCGAAGTGTGGCTGAGAGAGGGGGGAAAGGGAAAAACAGGGAAAGGAACTTTCTCCCCACAAATTAAATTTCTCTCCCCGGTTTGCCCCTTCACCGCAGCGAGCCCGGACCAGTCCCCACGCGCGGGAAGGGGTTGGCGCGGGGGCTGGGGGGGAACCGGCCCCACCCCGGACCGCGACCCCCCCCACTCACCGGCACGGCGGGGCCCGGGGGTCCCGGAGGTCCCGGGGGTCCCGGAGGTCCCGAGGGTCTCGGAGGTCCCGGGGATCCCGGCTCTGGGCCGCCCCGATGGCCGGGCTCGCGGCGGCGGCGCCGCGGGTCCCGGGGGTCCCGGCTCCGGGGGCGGGCGGGGGGGGGGGCGGGGGCTCGGGGGGCGGGGGGGCCCTGGGTGCCCGGTGCGCCCGCTCGCACCCTCGGGTGCGCCCCCGGGCCCGTCCTCGCGGGGCAGAACCGCGGCTCCAGGCAGAACGCAGGCAGATGCGGGGCTCGGGCGGGGGCTGGCATGGGGCAGGCGACCGGCCTGGTGACAGTGGCAATGAGAGACCCACGGAATCGCTTAGGCTGGAAAAAGCCCTGGGACTCCATCGAGTCCAACACTAACCCAGCACTGCCGAGCCTGCCACTGACCCACGTCCCCAGGTGCCACATCCACACCTCTGTTAAATCCCTCCACCAATGGTGACTTCACCACTGCCCCGGGCAGTCTGTGCCAGGGCTGGACGACTCTTTCCATGAAGAAATTTTCCCTGGTACCCAAGCTAAACCTGCTCATTTACCAGGTCTCACAGCCACCAGTGCAGCCTCTCATACTGCTCATTCTGAGCCCCTTGTCCAGGACACCTGATCTCTGCCAAGAAGCCCTGATAAAGTGCTGGTGTCACTGCTCCCCTGAGAACTGGACGACTCCAAATCCTGCCTCGCAGGGGAGGCCGAACAGCCCCGATGTCAGGAGCAGCCAGACCCCTTCACAGCAGGAAGATTTAAGGTCGCACGTTGAAAGCTCAGAGGTGACCCTGCTAAGGAAACGTCCTGGTTGGAATCCTTTTAATTAAATGCCTGAGAATGTATCCATGTCTGACAACACTTAGGGCTTTTTACTTTTGAGAAACTGAAACTTGGAATATTAATCTCTTTTTTTTTTTTTTTTTTCCCCTGTCAGTCAGGGTGTTCTGGCTGGGGTTGCAGTGTTTTTTGGCAAGAAAAGTGTCAATGCCCTTGAAAGCTCTCACCTTCCTAAAAATAAATAAATAAATAAATAAATAAACACTCAAAAAAAAGCCAACCAAACTTTCCTTGGATGAAAAAATGTCCTCCCAGGCTCGACTGCTCTCCTGCCTCTGAGCGAGCCCAGCGTGCCCTCAGCCACGCACACCCACTGGGACCCCTCTGCCTGCACGGGGGCCCCACAATGGCCCCGACCACCCCAGAGCCCTGGAATGCCCCTGGTGGGAGCGAGCGTTACCTCTGCTGCCGGCGTGCCAGGGGAGAAGCCGGAGGCTGGGTCGGTCACCGCGGCTGGTGACCAGGGCTGAGTCAGGTGACAGCCGTGTGGGACGTGGCATGGGGCCCTGGCTGCTGCATGAGGCCAGAAAATCCCTGGCAGCGATGCAGGCAGGGGCTGGGCACCACCCTGCACCCCCTGTGCAGCCCGGGCACTGCTGGCCCCCCGGGAGGTGCTGGCACCTGCCTGCACCCCTGGTGACACCTGTCCTGGGAGGCTGCAGCCTCCTGGCACTGCACCACAGCCACGCAGGTGAAGGAAAACCCATCAGGAAATGGCTCAGAGCACGACCCAGGGAAAGGACTGCTCCCAGTCCATGCCACAGCCTGGCAGCTCCCTCTGGGTTCTGCTCCGGCTCCTGCACTCTCTGAGCACTGCTGGGGAAACTGGCCGTGCCAGAGGGGAATTCCAGGGGGTCTCAGGCTGCAGCCAGAAGCCCCAGGCCCTGATGGATTGTGGCAGCAAGCAAAGAAGGTGAGGAGATGACTTTTGGGTTCCCAGGCCCGAGATGCAGCCCTTGGAGTGGGTTTTGGGCTGCTCTGGCTTCCCACATGCGTTATAAAGGCCAAACACTGCATGTTCTGTGCCCTGCCATTGTCACTGTCTGCCTCCTCCACCTTGCAGCCGAGGACAAGCTCTGCCTCTGCACAGCCCTGCTGGTGGAATGGGGCAGCAGTTCCTGGGAATGGATGTGCAGCCCCTGTGCAGCATCCCTCTGTGGAGGCAGCGTGCCCGGGGCCAGGCTCTGGCATGGGCAGAATTCCCAGGGCTTGGCCCTTTCATTCCTGTGCCTTTGGATTCAAAGGAATTTCCTCCAGCCATTTCTGAGTGGTGCATTTGGAAGGGCTGCCCTGCTCAGCTGGGCAAAGCTGGGCCACACACATCTCCATATGTTGGGCAGGAGCTGCCAGGACCTGCCTGCATTGATGCTGTATCCAGGTTTCAGCAGCTTATCCCAGAAATCTGCTTCCACGAGGCTTTGCTGAGCTGAGGACCGCTACCAAGCGGCAGGAATCCAACATTTCCTATGAAAGTCCATCCTGTCGGAGCAGGGATCTGAAGTGGAGGGGTGAATCTGACCAGGAGCCAAGGCTCCAGCACACACACATTAGAAACCAGCATTGGGAAATCTGGGCAGGGCTCACGGACGCCAAGCGAGCTGGGGACAGGCAGCGGGTGACAGGCCAGCACTGTGGCTCCATGCTCGGCTATTTTGGCCACAGTCCCCACCCTCCTTGGCAGGGTCCCACCCTGTGAGGAGTAAACACACACAGATTGCTGGGAAACTGCTGCCTTTCCGGGCAGACTGGAGGGAAAGTCAGGAGGAGGAAGGCACCAAAATTAAATGACAATTATGTAGCACACCAGCAGAGAAAACCAGTTCCCAAATCCAAGAACCCTGAGGGCACATGGGGACGTCCTTCACCACACTCCCCAGGGTTCCCTCAGCCTGACAAACTACCAAAAAAACCTGATTAAGCTTTTCCCAGCCCCGGAGGACAACAGGATGATCAGTGTCACCACCTGTGAGCCACAGCCTCGACCTCAGAGCAGTGACAGGTGCTGTTCACACCCCCAGGAGTCCCAGAGCAGCCCCCAGTCCCACTTGGGGGTCTGGAGGTGAGCAGAGCTGCATCAGAGGCTTTGCTCCCTGGCTGTGCCAGGTGTCACAGGACCTGAAACAGTCACAAGCAGCCAGTGGCACAGAAGCCTGCCCGGGAAGATGTCCACTGCAGGCAGGGCTGGCAGTGCCCACACGTGCCAGGCACACAGCAGCCACGCTGCAGAGCAGCCAGATGTGCCCCAGCTGTGAGGTCCTACTCTTTGCCAGCAGAACTCAGCTCAGGTGGGGCTCCTGCACCCCCCGGCTCGTCCAGCACCCCGAGGAGCACTGGAGCTGGCCGGCAGGACGAGTGTGTCCTGCGAGGGGGCAGATGGTAACAATTATCCTTGTGCTAATTCCATGGAAATTTCCATGTGCCTGGGAAAGAGGCGGGCAAGCCCTTCAGCTGCCCGGGGCAGAGGTTTGCAGAGGTTTCCAGGCACTGTGACTAAGAGCCCGGTCTGTCACATGGATGGTGTTTAAACGCCTCCTTGGAGCCTCCCATCTAAATGCCACCAGCTCCAAGCCTGCCCGGAGCTGGCACCAGCAGGCTGCGAGGTGTACCTGGCACAGCTGGAACACCTCAGCTCTGCCCGCCGGTGCCGGCAGAGCAGCAGGACAGCGCCCGGGAGGGAGCGCCGAGCCCCTCCTGCACTGGCTCCGAGCTCTGGTGGCATCTCCCGCTCCCGGGGGTCCCCAGGGAGGGCAGGCGGTGTGGTGCCAGCACACATCATCCCGTCTGGCTCTGGCAGCTCCTCCTTAGCAACCCAAACAGAGCCACAACAGCGGCCTGGCGGCAGATCACGTCCCGGCCGGCTCCGGGGCTCTGGAGGAGAGCCCGGAGTGACCACACGGCCCGGCCGCCCGCCCGGCAGGTGCCGGTGCCGGTGCCCTGCTCCGCCCGGGAAAGAGCCATGAGATCGAGCTCCCTGGCAGGGCAAAGCGGCAGGAGGTTGTGCTGTTCAAAGGTGTCTTCCAAGGTCTGCCATCGCAGGGGCTGGTGGAGCTGGGGACAGCTCTGCACCTCGGGCAGCCGAGGAGCCCTCGCTCCCTGCTCTCCTCCTCCCTCCAGCCTGATGTAGGCAAGTTCTGGGTGAGTGTCCCAGCCCTCAGCTCCCTTCTCCTTCCTACCTTTGCAGCTGCAGATTTGTCCCAAGCTCTGTCACTCTCTGCTACCTGTCCCGGGGCTCCTTCGAAAGCCGCTTGCGTAAGCGGCTGCCTGGAAAGGAGCAGGGAGGAAGGAAGGGGATGGACGGGGTGGGGAGGGCCAGGCGGCGGCGGGTGTCTCTGCACCCTGTAGCCGGGGGGGAAGGAAGGAGGATGTTTTGTAGTATTTGCGAGCGCTTCCACGGGCAGAGAGAGGAAAGCGGCGGGCGCACGGCGCTGGCCGAGCCGTCCCCACGCCGCTGCCGCGCCGGTACCGGCGCCTGGCGGGGGAACGCCGCGGTCTCAGGCCGGCTCCTGCCGGGGCCCCACTGGTGTCATGCCGTAAAAATGTGCTCTCGACTGGAATTTGGCAGCCTAGCCCCTGACGGGGAGGGAACCTCTCCGCTTACAGAGGGAGCGGGAGCTGCGGCCCTGGGGCTGCAGAGAGGTGATGGGGAGCTGCTCCTGAGCTCTGCGAGGCTGCGGAAGGAGGTCTGGGAGCAGCGATGTGCCCGCGGATTGATGCCCGGGGATGCCTCGTGCGAGACATGACAGGGACTGACAGGGCCACGGAGCAGCTGGGCACAGGGAACCAGCCCGAGGCAGTGGGGACAGCCAGAGGTTTATCTGGGGACACATTTTGGAGCAGAGGAGCTGTGAGAGTCGGAAGGTTTTGTTCTGGGCCCCACCCCAGCGCGGGGCTCTCACAGCCGGGCACTGAGGTGTTTTCTGGTGAGCATCTCCGCCGGCAGCGACCCCGGCCCCTCCCGGCCCCGGCACCCGCCCGCTCCTGCAGAGGGAGCGCAAGGAGCGGGAATGAGCCACGGGCTCCGCGCAGCCATTTCGTCCTCGGGAAGCGGCAGCAGGCGTGTTGCTTTCCAAAGGGAAGAGAAAACTCCGCTTAGACGGGGAACTTCCCCTCGCATACAAAATGTGCCGTCTGTTCCCGCAGTGCCCGGCCAGAGCCCGGTCCGTGCCCTGTGCCCTGCCCGGAATTACCTTCCCAAACGCCCGGGACCCAGGGCGTCCCTGCAAGGGGAATAAACCAGCTCTCTTCATTCCCACCTCCCGCAAAAAGCAGGAGGGCAGCGATTGGAAAGGACACTGCTGCACCTTCCGTGGACAAGCAGGGTGGGGAGTGGCAGCCCAGGAACCCCCATTAGTTCTGGGTTGCTCCCTGTCTGCTCGCCCTCCCCACCCATCCGTCTCTTTCTCCACCCAGAAGGGCAGAGGGCTGATGCCCCAAGCAGGAGGCAGAGGATCCATCTTGCTGCGGTGGCTGTCGTGTCCCAGCTGTACCGGCAGCCACACTGGGCCAGGCTGGCTCTGCATGCTGCCAGCCCTGCACACAGCCCATGCCAACGCCCCAGAACCCGTGTTCTCCCCGGGGTTCGGGGCAGGAGAGCATTCCCAGCTGCTGGAGCCCCAGACCCTGCTGCAGCAGTGGGCAGTGGTGCTCGCCTGCTCGTCTCATCGCTGGCCCCAGTCTAGCCTTCAGCTCCCATCTCCCAAGTGGCTCTTTTCAGCTGAAACTTCCTGTTGGCTCTCATTCATTCTTTACCTCTTCAGCAGTGCAGAAAATTGGTACTTAATGTGCCCTGTGAGGCTGTGTGGTAGCAGCTTAATTGACCCTGGTTGCATCACCCTGGCCACAGCTCGGTCAGCGAGCTCAGCCCTGGGCCACCTTCATTTCCCGTCCCCTCTTTGTTTTCCTGCCCTTCCCGGGGGTGCTGCTGCTGTTTGGCTCCAGGCGAGGGTCGTAGAGGAGCAGGGCTGGCCCAGGCTGCCCAGAGAGCTGCTGGAGTCCCTCCCAAGTCCCCGCCCAGGGAAATCTGGCTTCCTGCAGCTCTCCATCCTCCTTTCCTCCCTCCTCCTGGTGCCTTCCCCAGCTAGTCAGCAGGTTGCTCCCAACCCTGCACATCCCAACATCCCACCTTTGATGAGGTGTGTGGCAGGACCGTGCTGCAGCTCTGGGAGCTTCCCCAAGCACTGCAAACCAGTTGGGAGCCTGAGCTGCTGGTTGCAGCCCTGACCTTGACAGTTGTTTTCCAAGAGCATGTCCCAGGCACCTGGCCTTGCGTGAGGGGATTGCAGAGTGTGTCAGTCCAAAGCAGAGCAGTGAGAACCAAGTGGCACACTGACCAAAAAGCTTATGGTAAAACCAGACATGTAGCAATCACCCAAACGTGGTCTCAGCTCAGCTCCAATTCCCTTATTGCATCCTTTGGGGCAGAGATTGCTGCAGGAGGACCTGAAATAATTGGTATTCAGAGCGTCATAAAACTCCCCGTGTGGTTGACAATCCAGGCAGGACTGCATTATGGCAGATGTCTAGCAGGGGAATAAGGTTTTCCAGGTGAACGAAGGAAATGCATACAGCCATTGTTTTGGGATATTCCTGAGCGCTGCTGAGGAAAAGGGGCTGCTCACTGCTGCTCTGGCATGAGAGAGCAGGAGAGCACTGCCACCAAGGCTGTGCCCAGCTGCTGCTCTGGCACACAGCCAGCAGGACCCTCCTCACCCCACCGGGCTCTGGGGGACAGCAGGGCCACAGCAGCAGCAGCAGGTCCCAGCAGATGTCCCTGCAGGTCCCCGTGGAATTCCCTGGGCTTGGCTGCAGGTTCCCAGGGAAGGGCTAAGGCAGCACCTCTGACGCTGCGTGCCTGGGATGCTCTGTTAAAGAGGAGGCTTTCCTCCAATTGAATATCTCAGCACTCAATTTGTGCTGGACCATGGAGTCCTCCCCACACTCGGAGCACAATGAGTTAGTATCTGCTGCCCTGGAGGTTGCATCCCGGCGGAGAGCCCGGCCAGCTGGGAGCACGCTGGGACCAGGCTCCAGCACAAAGAACAATGGCAGGGCTCAGCAAGGGGCTCTGGGGGCAAGACCCAGCCTTGGTGACAGCACATCTGGGGCTGCTCCCAGCTCTCTGATTCTCCACCAAGAGAGGATCACATCCTCCAGAGCCTCCTTTTAACTCTGCAGCTTGTCCCCTCACTCCTCCTTACTGCGCTTTCAGGCAGGGGGCTCTGCGTGCCAAATGGGATGTGGGGAAGGCGCTGCTGCCTGGATGGGCTCCAGATGCAATGCAACTAATCCATTTTTATAGCTGGGAGCAGGTGCCTGGTGCATCGTGAGCAGCTCTTTCAAAGACCACTCTTTTAATTTGGCCACAAGCACTGGAGGGGCCCAAAGGCATCGGCCACCACTCAGTGCCCTCCTGCTCCAGAAACGCCCTGTGGGGCCCTGGTTCTGCTGCACCACCCCAGTCTCCCCCATGAGAGCAGGGAGGGCTCCAGGTGACTGTTGGCATCAGGGTCACAGGACCAGAGCCATGCCTGCACCTCACTCCTGGGCTTCAGGGCCACAGTGACCAGTGCTGGGGTTGTGCAGCCCCCCCAGGGCTTCACGGACTGACCTGTGTGTGCAGAAAATGAAGAACACAGCCTTGGGGACATGGAGAAATTCCTTCCTGCTTGTACTTTCACCCAGTCCTTGTGCCTGGGAAGAGCCAGGACCTGTGGGGAGGAAAAGAAAAAAATCCACTGTGGGAGCCGGAGATGGGAAAGGCCAAAGGGTTTGTTTTCCATCCCCAGACCTCAGCAGTGCAGCAAGTGGAGCTCAGTCAAGAAACCCCATCCAAACCCACAGCTCATGAAGCTGCTCTGGGCAAACAAAACCTCAAAGGGCCCTCTGTCCTTGCCCATCCCATTCCCGCTCTGGAAGGGAGGTGACCCTCAGCCGTGCCACAGCAGCACTGGTGCACAGCCCCATCCCCAGAGCTGCCAGCAGCACCTGCAGGAGCTGCAGCCACAGATCCTGCAGCTTTGCTGAAGGGAGCAGGTCCTGGAAGGCTCAAAGAGACCCCAGAAAGAGCCCGTGTCTGTGCGGGGCCCCAGCCAAGGAGCTTCACCACAGCAGCCACTGCTGTGCCGGGGCTCGCTGGCCCTGCTGAGACAAAGAGCCATTGCTGAATTCAGCTGCCCTGGGTATTTTTTTCCCTCTTCGATGAATCACCTGCTAAAAATATTATAAATTGAGTTGCTGGCCAGACCTTTCACTTCTCTGGAAGCAAAAATATTTATTTTACTCAGGCTGTGCCTGTGTTTTAGCAGAACTTTATGATCAATTTTGAAGGAACGTGCCATGCTGTATATTCAAATTACAACTTTTTTTGGCTCGCAGTGTAAGTTTAAAATGTCTTGTTTAAAGCACAACTGTCAAGCTGCCAGAAAAATGCGTTTTCAGCTGTTTTCTTCCCAAGAGCACCAGTTTTTCCCAGTTGATGGTTTGTGTCAACTCAGGTGTGTGCCTGTTCCAGGGCTTGGTGATCGAGGGGTGCAGGCTGGGCTGGCTTGGGCTGGGAGCTTCCACTTCCCTGGAAAAAACAGCACTTAGTTCCCAGCATCACCACAAAGCCAGGCCACGGAGAGCTCCGGAGCTGCCTGGCTGCTGGGGACAGACCTATTCCCATTGAACCAGGCTGCATTTTCGGGAACTGGAGCAGGACCTTTTCCTGCCCAGGCTCCAGGCTGGTGCAAACCTGACGCAGATCGTCAGACAGGCTCCAGCACAATGAGCTCCTTGAGGAGAGGCTCATCACGGAACCCCTGGGAGCAAAGGAGCTTTGTCCTGCACACCTTCCTCCCCCCGAGGTGTGCAGGGGAGTCACGCCGGCTGCCAGGGCACTGAGCCGGGGGCTGTGACACCCCGCCGGCCACCGACACCCCGCCGGCACCACGCACCCCCAGCTGCTGCTGCTCTTGCTCCCGTGCCAGGCGCACCTTCCCCATAAACTCTCATTTGAATTTAGGAAGGAAATGAGGGAAATTTCTTTTTCTTGCTTCAGGGCAGAGAGAATAATGGGATCTTTATTCCCCAGTAATTAAGTTGATTTTTGTGTGGGCTTAATTTACGCTCCCTTCCAGCCTCCCCTGCAAAGCGGGAATGTGGCTGTGGGTGGGCAGGGAAAGCCAGCCTGGCTGGGCACCAGGACCAGGTGCTTGTCAGGGCATCCCTAAGTGCAGGAGCTGGGGCCCAGAAGCAGCGGTTGGGATCCTCTTCGTGCCAGTACCCCAATGCCCGGGGCGGGAGCTCTCCCCACCACCTGTGGGAGGTCTGAGCCCCCGGCACCTGCTCCGTGCCCTGCAGCCTCAGCCCGGCCAGCAGCGCCGGGGAAACGCGTCCCGGCTCTTCCCCGCCCCGCGCCGGCTGCTTTGCCGGACAAAGGCATCCAAAGCCTTGCAGCCCCAGCCGAGAGCCCCGGGGATGAGCTGGATCACATCCCTTCGGCCCCACATGAGGAGCAGCTTCCCCGGGAGTAGGACAGGGAGATGAAGCAGAGCCCCAGGAACGGCATCTGGTCCCGCGGCGGTTTTGCCTGTGCCGGATGTCGCAGCCACATCGCAGCACATGTGGGACGCGCTCAGCCCACCTGGCACGTCCTCGGAGGAGCTGGGCTGGGCTGATGGGGCACCAAGGCTCCCGGGAGCGGCCGCGGGTGCAGCGCAGGAGCTCCTGCCTCCGGGGCACAGGAGCATCCTCAGCCCGACACCAGCAGAGCCGCGGCACCGCGCGGCCAGACTGCAAAAACGAGCAACACAGATACAGACACCCACGTGAAATTCCCAGCAAGCGGAGAAAGGGGGAAACAGGGTTTTCATCACAGATTTCAAGTACATAAATACGTGAAACCAAAAGCTGCTGCTGCTGCAGGGGGTGGCCCTGAGCGGCTGCGGGAGGACACGACGCGTCCCCTCACTGCCACACAACCTCCTGGCCCTCCCTCGCTGCAGGGCAGGTGGCAGAGGAGAGGGAAGCCAAGGAAAGCCGAAAGGAGAACCTGCTGTGTTTGCTCTGTGCTCGTGGGCTGCGGAGGGGAGCAGCACCCCCTGCACCCAAACCCAGCCCCGTCACTGGGGATGCAAAACCCACAGCAACACCTGCTGAGCCCTTTCTTTCCCTCATCCTGTCCAGGTGGATGATAAGAATTCAGACTCTCAAAATCCACCATCTTGTTCTACAAGTCACAATATTAAATCTAGTTTCGATATCAGGAGCGAGTTTCCTTGGAAATGGTGCAGAAAACAGCAGCATTAATTAAAGGCACAGCCTTTTGTGTTCATTCCTCACTAGCTGTCTTTTTTCCACTCTCCTCTTGTATATTTGATCTGTTCAAGGCTGAGGAAATGTTAAAATGTTACCCACATCTTTACAATAGCAACCAATTTACAGTGCCTGCTTAGTCACAGGGGAATTTCTTGGATTTTATGTTTTCTGAAAAAACAGAACCACCATTGGCTTGCTCACTGTATGGCTGACAAATTCAGACTAAGGCTCACCAATATTTTATATTTGTGGTTGGAGGTGAAATTCCACTCATAACTTTTTGACAGTGCTGTGGCCTTTTGTACGTACACAGGACTCTGAGCGCCCTGTTGGAGCTGAAGATGTCCCTGCCCATGGCAGGGGTTGGACTAAATGAACTTTAAAGGTCATTTCCAGCCCCAAACACCCTGTGATTCTATGAATTCTCATTCAGGGCTGCTCCCCATCCCCGCACAAGATGCAGATGAAGAGCCCATCCTGCTGAACAGGCTCAGGAAGTTTCTGTCCTCAGCTGAAACCCCTTTGGTGTGGAAGAGCCTGGAACTTATTACAAATCGCTTAAGTAACTTTGGCTCACTCATGCTGATTAAATTGCTTCCCTGACTATTCCAGAGGCTCAAAACCACCAGCAGCTCCCAGGCTCACTGTGCAAAATTAATTAAAGCAGACGATAACTTGGCAAGGACGAAAAAAGAAAGTCTCATAGTGAGGAACAAAGGCAGCGCGGGGGCGTTTGCTGCAGCACGTGCCTGTGGGTGCTGTGAGGTGCTTTGGGTGCAGCCCCACGCAGGGATCGACCTCAGCTCACACGTAACACCCCCCTCAGCCTTCAGTGCCTCGCCGAACCTGGGCATAAAAATAAACCTGGAATTTCAGTGCAGAATCCCAGCACAAAGGCAGGGGACCCCTCGGTTTCCATAGGAAGCAGAATTAATATCTTGGCAGGAGGGGTGCATTTCCATTTTTGTACAAGAATTTCCTCCGCCTCCTGCAGAAGAAAAGCTGTGTAAGAAACACGGACTCAGGCAGTTCTCCAGAATCTGGCAGAGGCATCCCAGGAGGTGCCTGCAGGACTTCCAGGTTTCCAACAAAAACCAAGTGGACCATCACTCCTCTCTTCCTTGAAAGCACCAGCAAGGCAAGCACAGAGAGGCACCTGGCACCTTCCTGCTGGACCACGAGCTGCAGCAGGGGAAATGGGCTTTGGGCTCTTTTCACATGCTCAGCTCATGCAGTGGAGGTCCCTCACAGCCCCCTGCAAGGAGGGGAGGGGCTCCACGGTGCATGTGCCGTGCATTAAGCAAGAGCCCTGGCAGCAGGACAGACCCGAGCCTGAGCCCGACCTTCTCCCCCCTCCCCTTCCCCGGCGTTATCTGAAACCACAGCCTTGACTGGCTGCACTTCTCATCCATCTGCAAAAGCACATTAAGGAGGGAGAGAAAGGTTGGCAGTTGACCACGAAGCAAATCCCCAGAGAGGTCCTTACCTGACTCCAACCAGATGCTGTTTATCAGCCCGAGCGTTCGCTACATGCCCGATGTGACGGAGACAGAAGAAATACAAGAAATGCTTGTTATGCTCAGGGCTTCGGGGGGTTTTCATCCTCAGGCCGGATATACAAGTTCCAGGAGAAGAATATGCATCCCTGGAGTCCTGGGCCGAATCTGGAATTCATATACTCTGTAAATGTACTTTATTTAATACAGGAATCAAGAAAGGGTTTGGAATTATTGCACTGGAGAGCTTGATTGCATAGTTACAGCTTGGAATTAAGGAACAACTGCAGATCTGTAGGGCAGTGCATCAGCCCCATGGAAAGGGCAGGGTGCTGTGTTCTGGCTGCACAGTCCTGTCCCTGTTCGCAGCCACTGCCCTACAGGTGCTGAAGCCTGAATGAAGGTTCCAGTGGGGTCTGCCCTAGCCCTGCATGTATCCCATCACAGATCTCCCTTTGGATTAAGCCAGCAAAGCCCATCAGACCAGGAAGAGGCACCACAGTGACAGTGCAGGGTGCCAGAGCCCAAGGAAGCCTCTCAGAGCAGCACAAGAAGCAGGGCCAGGCTGGGAGGTGGGAAGGATGTGCTGCCAAACCCGGGGCAGCAGTAACGTGGAACATGGTAGCGATCCAGCCCAAGCAAAGACAGATGTGTTTGCTGGGAAAATGAGGACAGGACTCTCTGAGAGATGGCTGTATCCACGTGCAAGCACATATCTGTAGGTTTATATAGATGTACGTGTGTCTTTTATGTATTCCAGCCTGGCCTTAAGGATCTAACTCGTTTTCGCTGCACCACCATGCTGTATCTGACACCTGCAAGGTGCATCTGTCCCTGGAAGTGGCTTCATCCTCATCTGTGTCCCACTGGCAGCTCCGTGGGGCATGGTGCCAGCACCTCGGGCCTGGGGGTGTCACAGGGCTCTGGGCACTCTGCAAGGCTCTGCCTGTGCAAACAAATGCCCAAAGCCCCAGTCCAGCCCTCAGAGCCTTGAGCTGGGCTGTTACAGCCACCAAGAGCTTTTATAGCCTGGAGGGACCTGATTGCCAATTAACAGCTAATTAATGTCAGATTGACACCCCAGAGCTGGGGTGCACCCTGGGGGCTTTTCTCCCCCCAGCCTGGGTGTGGGATTCTCCCAGGTTCTCATGCAGAGCTGTAGGCATTGAGCAGAGGGAGGGCACCCTGGGCGCTCCCTCCTTTGCTTTCCCGAGCAGATCCGCAGGGAAGAACCATCGCCCCACACAGCCCCAGCCCTGCTGTGGGACCCCTGGGCATCATCAGCAAACGGCAGTTTCTGGAAAGGCTGTGCCATGAAATCTGGTATGGGGAAGGCACCACGTGCCAGGAGATGCCCTGGCCAGCTGATCCCAGCTGACAGGCAGGGACAACCCATCAGGAAGGTGCTGAGGAGCGGGTGAGGAGCACTTTGCTGCATCAGTGTCTCCCGCTCCGCCAGCTGCCGCGTAAATCACGTTGTCTTCAGAACCTGCTGGCAAAACATAAAGCAGTCTCCATGCTCCAGCCACCACAAGGGTATTAATCAGGCTAAAAATATAAAAACAACACGAAAAACACCATCTACGGGGTGTGCGGCATCAGACGCTCGCTCCGGGAGCTTGGCCAAGGGCTCCCATCTCGGCTCTCATAAATACAGCGCCAGGAAAACACATTATCTCTGCAGTGCTCTTGGAGCACTGAGAGCTCAGAGCTCAGAGAACAGCCCATGGCACCTGCTGCATTGTAATGATTCTTCCTCATCACCTGGAGGGAAACTGAGATTTAAGTAACTGTCCTGCAGTGCCCTGACCTTCCCACCAGAGCCCTGGCAAAGTCGGCACTGGCAGCGTGAGGATCAGCAGTGCCAGCCAGTGCATTCACACAAATCCTCCCGTTTTGGAGCACCAGAAGATGACCAGGCATCCATGTCCTGTGCCAGCAGCACTGCCAGGGGAGCACCAGGCATTGGGATGTGGGAGCGTGGCCTGACTGAGGTGACAGATGCGCCCTGGTAAAAAACACAAAGGCTTTATCATGTTCAGGGAGCCCAAAGAACAGGCTTGATGTGGAAAACACGCCCTTTGCATTGCTCTCTGTTGCCCATAAAGCCATAAACCCCTTTCAAATGCTCCATCCCCCTAACTTTTGGATGTCATTAAACTCTTTATTAATTTACTCCAAATGTCTTCGCTCATATTCCAGCACGGCTAACCCCATCAAAAGGAGACAGCACAGTGCTTAGGCAGCACTTCTGCTCTTCAAAGCCTGTTACTGAGATTAATTGCTTCTCTCGAGTCCTCTGTGAAGGAGGAACACGAGGATAGTTGTTATGAGTGCTGGGTGTGAGGGGGGAAGCAAGATCCAAGGTAAAAGCCGAGTTGCAAGGCGTCACAGCGTTGGCTGGAGAGGATGGGCTGTGCAGGCTGCAGGGGAGAACCCCAGGACTGCGGCTGGGCTCCATCTCAGATGAATATTCCTACAGCTCCTCGGGGGAAGGCAAAGCCCAGGTGGGCCCGAGGTCCTGGCATCTCCCACCTCCGAACATCTTCCCTTGGGCGAGAGCTGAGCGTGTCCTCGGGCTCCCCACTGCTCTTCCCTAACCACTGCTGCCTGCCAAGAGCCTCTCCGGCAGAGCTCCCCCTCCATCCCAATTTATCCTACGATGTCACCAATCCCAGGCCATCCTGACATCACCAGTGACCTCACGAGTCCTTCCCCACACCCCCGGTGTGGCAGCGGGGCTGGGCAGGGGAGGACGCGCGGCACCAGCCGTCCCCTGCCCCGCAGCACACCTCGAGGTCCCAGTGGCAGTAAGGAGGGGTTGGCAGACCCGGGGCAGCCGCTGCACAGCCTCCCCAAACGCTCCCTGTCACCCCGCAGGCCAGCGCTCCGCCGGTCCCTGCGGAGCATCGCGCGGGGAGCGCCCGAGCCCGGCCCTGGCACCGCGGCCAGATGCGCGCCTCGCTGGGGCTGACACGGGACATCTGCTCCGGGCTTTGGTTTCCATCGTGCAGTTTACCACATCCCCCCCAGCCGGCTGGAGGCGAGGAGGCGAACATCTGGAAGCAATCGCGGCTGTCACGCTTCAAGGAGATACTGCACCGCAGAGAGGAGAACCCGATCCCTCTCCCCGGCAGCCTCCTCCCGCCCTCAGCCCAGCAGATGAGCGCAGAACCAGCATCCTGCCACGAGCTGGGTCCTGCCGGGCCCTGAGCCCCTCCCAGGAAGGGCAGCACCTGGCACCAGCATGTCATTGGGACGAGGGCTGGGGCTGAGCCCCACGGTGAGGTGCAGCCCGGGCTGCAGACACCCCAGCTCTGTGCCACAGCAGGAGGGCTGCTGGCTGGGGAAGTTCCCCAGGGACTTGGCTCTCTGTGCTGGAGGTGGGCTGGGGTTTTTCAGCCCGGAGAAGGTTGCAGGGAGATCTTAGAGCCCATGTCAGAAAAGCTGTGGCTGCCCTATCTCTGGAAGTGTTCCAAGCCAGGTTGGACAGGGCTTGGAAAATCTGGGACCAGTGGGAGGTAGGGGACACTGGAAGGGCTTTAAGGTCCATCCCAAACCATTCCAGGATTCTATGATCTCCCTACTGTGGCCAGGCACCTCCGTGAGCCCAGCACAGCCGTGCAGGTGTTTGTAAACACCCTGTGACCCCAGCACTCCCCACACCACGCTGGTTTCCCCTGTGCCGAGCCCCTGGTGCCCAGGAAGGGGGTGCTTTTCTGTTTAATTCAGTGCCCCATGTTTTCTGTAGCTCACCAGGACTCAGGAGCACTGCAGAGTGTTTCTGGCAGGGAAGGAGCCCTTGTTCCTTTATGATATGGAATAGTTTCAGCATTCGTTATTCCAAAATCATTCTGGTTTATGAGTGACCTGAGAATTGGGCAGAGGCAGGAGGCCTGGGTCTGTACCAGGCACTAATAAAACCTTGAGAAGAGCTGGAAGCCCGTGCTGGCAGCTGCTGGGGAGGAAGGGGGATTACTCGAGGGCACCTCTGCTCCTGCCTCCTCCCAGTGCAGGCAGCAGCAACCGTGTTTTCCTCTGCAGAAGGGGATAACCATCCCAGGCCACACTGCTGGCAGCAGCGAGCTCCTTCTCATCCCGCTCTCACCTCATCCATTTCCCAAAGCATCTCTGGGTACCATCCTGCAACTCTAGGAGAAGGAAAAAGAGACAGAAGCCTCCTCAAAATGCCCAACTCGGGTACAGAGGCATCTGAACAGCCTCCAGTGCAGCCTGGCAGGCTCTGCACCAGTGAGAGCCCAGCACCAGGTCCCAGCCCAGCTCTGGGGAACCCCAGCAGTGTCTGCAGCAGGGATGGACCACGCAGCTGCTGGGGCTGCTGGTCTGGAGCAGGAGGGTTTGGGAGGAGAAGATAAATAGACGTGGTACACAGGAACAACAAGGGCTTTGTGAAAGCCATGAAGAAATAATGAACGGATTAAAATAGAGGATATATTTTTGGAAGGCCTGGCACAAGATCTGACCCAGAAAGCCACTTGCAAACCTGGCCAGCACCACTTGCCTGTGCTTAGACCAGGAGCTCTGCTCCAAAGGCTGAGGCATCCCTGACCTGCTGCAGGCAAAGTGCGTGGACAGGGTGGGAAGCATTGCTGAGAGCTGCCCCTGCCCAAGGCAGCACCCAGGGGTGGGTTCCCAGCTGCAAGGGCCCAAGGGACCCCCAGGAAGAGCAAGGGTAGCTTGGAAAGGCTCAAGGAAAACGAGGTCTGTGGAAACAGGCTCTGTACTGTTTGCTTGTTGGATCCAGTTACAGGCCAGGTCAATAAAGGAACTGAATTTAGGTTTTACAGCTGAAATAATTGCCACTGGCATGCCAAGGACTCTTTAGCAGGGCAGCAGGTGAGGCTTTGGCTGGGGTCTGCAGCCCCCCAGGCTGGACAGCACTTGCTGCTCTTTCAGCTCCTCCCTTCTGAGAGGGACACTGCAGTCAGTGGCACAAGTGTGGGTGACCCAGGCAAGACACGGCCACCAGTCCCTTCCCCACACAGCACCCAGCCTTGCTCTCACATCTCCCCCTCCTTGCTTTTCCCCTGAAAACGTTCTTTGTCGTGGAAGGTTCCACAGGCAGCAGATGTGGGGCTGGGGCAGGCACAGGGGCAGCAGCGTCCCCTGGGCACAGACCCTTCACACCCCGTTCCCCTTGGTGCCCAGAGCCTGCCCAGGGTGGGGAGCAGTGCGTGCCCTGCACTCGCCCGGCCATGAGGACAGGCAGGGCTCGTGCTGCAGCCGGGCACAGCAGCCAGCCTGTCCTCCCTGCACACAGTGAGATGATTAATTAAAGTGAGAGCCTGCTGCCAGCAGAGCCAGTGGGGCTCAGGTGGTTAATTGAGCTGAGGCTGCAAATCCAGCCAGGGAGTTTCTGCCTGTGGTCATGCACACAACATCTGCTCTGTTAGGATTCCAGAGATTAAGGCATGAGAGGTGCGAGGATGTAGGAATTCCAGGAGAGTCCCCATGGCAGCCCTTCTCTTGGCTGGCACCCTTCAGCCAAGGGATGCACGAGGCCAGGCCAGAACTCCACAGGGACGGAGACACCCCTGGAAATTCCTCCTCCCCTATGGAAACCCAGCAATGCACTGTGATAACCATCACCTCGCTCAGCAGAGCCTGCGGTGCTGCTAAGGGGGGCTCTTCTCCCGGCCCTGCATCAAGGTCACGTTAAGATAATGCAAGTGCTGGGCAGAGCCGTTCAACCCCAAAGGGACGGGAGGGCACCCAGAGCCAGCTGCTGCATCTCGGTGCTCAGCCACACCCTCGGCAAACATTGGTGGGGCCGCAGGAGGAGTGGCACCGGCAAGGTCGCTTCGGGGCTGGATCCCTCTTCTCCCTCCCCAAACATCTGTGCAGATGTTAACAGGCGTGGCACGGCTCGATTTTCGATATGAAAGGCAAAGGGTTAGAGCTGAGCTCTTGGGTAAGCGACACCGAGAAAGTCAAAGTTTAATTGGCATTCCTGCCCGGGATGAAAGCCCGCGGCTGCCGGTGCCGGCACGGGCCGGGCGGGGCCATTGGTCACGGGCCGTAAAGGCCACACACAGGCGGCTCTGGGGCAGGGCTCCCCTACCCAGGGGACTCTCAGCTCTCTCGCCTTGGCCTCTGGCTCCCCACATCCCTCATGTAGGGGCAGCAGTGCTGGGGAACATCCCTGCCCGTGCACGTGCCCCCTGAGCTGCTTGCTCGCCACCTGCCAAGAGGCTCTGGGGTCTGAGCAGTGCTGCCCCCATCCCTGTCCTGAGCTGCCCCCTGGGGCTGGAGTCCTCTGTAAACCAAAGCCACCCTCTGCTGAGCACCCTGCACCTCTCTGTCACTGCTTTTCCAGCCTGCAGAGAGCCCAGGGTGTTCAGGCATCACCCCCAAAGACCCGTGGGCAGAACGAAGTGGCATCACCTGGGCTGTCAGTGGGCTCTGGGTGAGGAGGAGCTCCCGCAGCAACCACAGCAAGGGGCACGTTTGCCAGACTTCCCAAACTGCCTGAGAAGAGTTATTCTGCTAAATTCAAGGCAGTAATCTCACTTCTGGTGTAAGTAATTTGCAGGGCTGCTGTGACAAGGAGGAAGCCCAGATGATGGTTCCCATCAGTGTGGGAGCCCCTTGCCTTGCTCCAAGCCCTTCCCACTTTAAACACCCCACTGGGAAAATGGAGCCACTACCCTGGGCTACAGCCTCATTCCCTTTCAGCTGCTGCCATGTAGGGGAGCTCTGGGCCCCAAGGGAGCTGCTCCAGCTTCTTCTGGGCTTCTCAGAGGAATCAAAGCAAATGAAGAAACATCTTTCTTCTTAAACTGATAGGGACACACATGTTGCTGGAAGAGCACTGGGATCAGACTGAGGCAGCTTTTCCTTGTCCCACTGATCCAATATTGCTGCAAAGGATGGGGCTGGGCATGGCTTTGCCTCGCTGGGGATCAGTGGTGAAGGGGAAGGTGGCTGTTATTATCAGTAGGTTTCGCTGTAATTCGGAGCAGCTGCCCTGTGCCCAGCTCTTTCTGCTGCAGCCTGTTCCTAACAGCACATCGGACCCAGCTGAGCACTGCCTCGGCTGCCAGGCAAGTCCTTCTGCTCCAGCTGCTCCTCCCAGCCTGGCAAAGCTTTGGGTGTCTCCTGGACAGGGCCACTGCTCCCATGGCTGAGCCACTGCCGTGTGGGGGACCCACCGGAGCAGCTGCCAGGGGGATTCCTGTCCCCATTCCCACCCTGTTGGAATTGCTGCAAGGAGCAAGACAAGGCTCTCCAAGGGCATCCCTCTCTATGGCGTGGCCAGACCCTCGGAGAGAAGTCAAGTGATCTTGGAACTGCAGAAAATCTGCCATAAAAATTCATCCAGAAGCTGGTGCCCACTGCGCAGCAGGATGTGCCTCCCTAGTTATTTTTCCACAGTTTGAGAATCCCCTCAGGAAGGGGACACTGGGCAGGGAAGGATGGGGTGGTGATGGGGACTGGCCTCACATGCAGCCCAGAGAGGAGGAGGTGCTGTGATCTGTGCCTGGACAGGGATATCTGTGATCTGGATAGGGAACACCGGCTTTATCTCTGACACCGCTGTGCAAAAATCATTAAAAACTCCTACAAAAGACATGCTTTTTGTGCAAATACAGTGAATCCCCCAGCTCTGCCCCTTTCCCTCCTGCTCTGCACTGTGCATTCCCATCTACACTACAATTTCCACTGCAGTTTATGCTCCGTTGCGGGCTCTGCTGGGACACAGCTCCCTGCCCATACTCGCTGTCCCCTCCTGCCCCTCTGCCTCTCTCCCGCCCTCCATCCCTGCCCAGGGCCATGGCAACGGCCCTGACGTCTCCTGCACCTCCGGGGTGATTCGATTAGTGGGCTGAGAAGGTTCCTGTCGGAGCAGGAGTGGATGTGATTATTGACGCCGGCGGTGGCGCGGGCTGGCGGTGCCGGCGGAGGGGGCGGCGGGGCAGGACGCCCTCAGCCGTGCCCCAGCTCTGCTCTGAGCACAGCGTCAAGGGCAGAGCTGAGAAAATTCGGAGTCGCAGGGCCTGGGCTGCTTCTTGTCCGTTCCGCTGCTCCACGGTGCGGCAAAGGCAGCCCGTGCCCTGCTCCAGAGCAGCGAGTGGTCCTGTGGCTGTGGGAGGATGAACCCCCACGCTGCAGCTCCTCTTTCAAAGAGCCTTGGATAAGGATTTTCGTTCCTTTCTTCCTTCAATTTCAATGAAACTGCCATTTTTATGCAGAAGAAAAAGTCTTGAGAAAACAATATTTTGGCATGTTTTTAAAGCAAATATCCCCCTTTTCTTGGAAAACAGGCCAAAGCCTAGCCCATATTCCTTGGAAATGGGCCTTCTTCTACTTGAAAAAATCCCAATTTTTAGATGGAAAATTGAAAAATAGATCCAGGTTGGCTCTAGGAGAACATGGCGTGGCAGCAAAACTTTCCATGAAAATGACCTAGAGTCTGCACAGAGTAAAACCCCTGAAAAGTGGGATTTCACTGGCCCACCCCAGGACCATCCTGGCAGAGGCACTGTGCCTCCCGTCGGGTCACCCTGGTGGGATGCTCCACTGCTGGGATAGTCTCCACAGGGATGCTGTGCCCCCCAAAGCTGGAGGAGGTTCCATTACTGCTCCAAGCACATTGCTGTGGACTCGAGGAAATGCAGGTCCCCTCAACCAGGGCTGTTTGTTTTATCCAACCCAACATGATAAGAGAGTCTCCCCCTGCCCCCGAATCTGCCCTGTAATGCAATTCTGGCAGGGCATGTTACCCCATAGGATTTCTATTAAAATGTGATTTTCTTCTGCTTATAATTTCATTATAAGGCATTTGTGTAGAACATCGACCCCACAGGTAATATATGGGCAGGGGAGCAAGCTCAGAGAGCACGGAGGATTTCTAATGGAGGCTGCAAGCAGACGTGAAACAATCGAGGCTGGCTACAACCGCCATCATTTACCGGTGCCTGATGTGGAGAGGTACTTCATCGGGGGTTATTGCCATTTAACACATCTTTCACATCTTCCGTCTTTCCTGAATGAAGCGCCCAGCCGTGCCATCCATCTTCGGCCGGGATCTGTCAGCGCCGCTCCCGCTCCTGTGGCTCCCGCAGGAAGCAGAGATCTCCTCTCTTTATCAGCGCTCCAAGTGTTCCACAGGGGTGAGGAGAAAGCAGGCGCGTTCACCTGCATGCCCACCCAAGCCCCCAGACCCCTCCAGACCGAATCCATCCTGCCGTCCTCCCTGCCTGCAGGCACCTGAAGGCGTGGGGGCGAGGCCGCCTGTGCTGGAACTCAAACCCCTCCCCATTGCCTCAAACTCATATAAGAATTACCCAACTCAGAGGGCTGAAATACCGTTTTCCAAGGCAAAAGAGCAGGGAAAAGGCGGTTTCCCCCTTGCAGCAGTCTGGGGTGGCGGCAGCCCCGTCGCTGGTCCTGGGCAGACGATGCTCAGCCCAGAGATGCCACTTGGCATTCCTCCCACACCCGAGGAATAAACACGGCTTTGTTTTAACCCCCCTCGCTGCACAGACAAGAAGCAGTCCGAGGCTTTCATAAGCTCATCTGCATAATAATGCTGGCGAATTCCTATCTGCAGTGATCGGAGTGTCAAAACCCCGGATCCAGCCGTGAATTGCGGGGAAGAAGCGTCGCAGGGAAAACGACACCGGTGCGGGAGGGAGAGGAGCTGCCTGAGGGCTGCTCCCGGGCCACGCTCTTTCAAACAAATGTCTGAGCGAGACGAGGGCCAGCGGAGAGCGAGGAGAAAATCTGGATGCGAGCAGGACTCAGGTTGCTGCTGGAGCCTCGTCCCCTGAATCATGAGCAAATCCGTGTCTGCAGGATTCACAGGGTGGGTGGGAAGCTACGGCATCACCAGAGAGCCCTGAGGCCCCGTGCTGGGATGGGGCCGTGGTGCCACCCCTGCACCAACACTCACTGCATTCGGGGGGCTCGGGACCTCCCCACCCCACTGCTGGCCCGGGGGAATACAGGCCACACACCAGACGCGTGATTTCTGGGGAAATTCTGATTTATGAGCAGCAAGACCTGCTAACACCATCACTCTCCGACGAGGGAGCCGTGTTTTCTCTGGCATCTGTAGGAGCAGGGGCCGCTTTGAGCTGTAGTCTTCCTGAGCCCTCCGGGTGTGAAGCCGGGCGGCGATAACTTATGCAAACACACGCTGTTACCCGGCAGCTGAATTCAGCAGAAACCACCAACTCCGGCTTTGCAAGAAAAACAAAGCCGGTGAAAGGAGGCCGAGCAAATGGAACAAAAGCCCCTTCCCAACTGGGGTGAGGGCAGGAAGACAGGCAGCGTGTCACGGGCTGCGAGAAGCGCACGAACCCTCCGGGCGATGGGGCTTGCCGGGAGCAGGGGCATCCAGCAGCGCTCTGCCAGGGGCTCCTGCAGCCCCTCAGCCCTTCCCCACAGCCCTTCCTCCCCACAGCCCCTCCCCACAGCCCTTCCTCCTCACAGCCCTTCCTCACAGCCTCTCCCCACAGCCCTTCCTCCCCTCAGCCCCTCCCCACAGCCCTTCCTCTCCACAGCCCTTCAGCCCTTCCCCACAGCCCTTCCTCCCCACAGCCCTTCCCCACAGCCCTTCCTCCCCACAGCCCGTCCAAGGCGCTCCTTGGCAGGAGGAGGAGATGAAGCATGCAGTTATTGGTTTACTCCAGTTATTTTAACAGATTACTGGAAAGCACAGAGCAGGCAGCCGGGCAGCGCTGGGCTCAGCTGGCACAGCCTTTCCCCCTGCCGGCTCCGTGGCTGCCCCGCGGCCGCTGCCCCGCGCAGCCGAGCAGCCCCTGGCTGGTGGCAGCGCTCGGCCTCCGCACGCCGGGGAGGCATTTGTGTTCCGAGCCGGCTGCTGCATCTTCTGGCAGCATCCAGTTGTTGTTTGGGATTTTTCCCTCCGCCCCCGCTGGGTTTCGCAGGCATTCTGCTGCGCAGGCGGAGCTCGGGAGGGGGCTCTGGGCAGAGCCCTTCACCTGCAGCAAACCCGAGAAGTTCCGGCAGGGGCGGCGGGGGCAGGGGAGATGGGAGCAGGGGAGATGGGAGCAGGGGAGNGGAGATGGGAGCAGGGGAGATGGGAGCAGGGGAGATGGGAGCAGGGGCGGCGGGGGCAGGGGAGATGGGGGCAGGGGAGATGGGAGCAGGGGAGATGGGAGCAGGGGAGATGGGAGCAGCGGCGGCGGGAGCTGGGGCAGCGGGAGCAGGGGCACCCGAGCTCACACCAGCCCTGCGGGTGCTCCCGTCCTGCCCGGAGCAGAGAGGTTCCCGCAGAGCCGAGGCTGTGTCAGGGTGCCTCCGGGTGGGCCCCCCCGGCTCGTGTGCCGGAGTCACTCGCAGCCTCGCACAGCCACCTTTTGTCGCCTTTCCATCCTACTACATATTTATCAGCCTTATTTGCATGGCTTTTGCATAAACCGCTGGGCCGGTGGCTGCGAAGTGTCTCTCTTGAAGACAAGCTGAAGTATGCATCTGCATAATTTTGCCGGCATTTTGACTTCTCAGGACAGAGCCTTTGTTTTATGTTATTGCCAGCAAATTCCTGGTGGGGTGGGCTCAGGTTTCCAGTGCACCATTAGCACACAGCCGTTCCCATCCAGAGCTCCAGAGAATTTCCCTGTTCCCTTCCAACTCCAAACAGCCCGCATCCTGCTGGGAACCCTGCACCTTATTTGGATGCCGGAACACAGTTGGGTTGAAAACCTTTTCTAAAAGCTCCAGGACCAAGGCTCTGCCGGCGCTGCCACCACAGCTCAGGGTTGTGGTCATTCCTCATCCGGGCGCTGTAACCAAAAAGCTCCTTTTCTGGCTTCTCACAGCTCCACTGAGTGAGAGGAAATATACTTTTGATTCCAGACCTTAATTAGGCCTCAGGAAAGGAGATAATGTGCTCTGTGCTCACCAAAGTGTCCCAGCATCAATCCCAGCTTTGGCAGGGCTGAGTCGTGGTTCCCAAGATGGTGCTGAGGGAGGAGGGTCCGTCCCCCCCACAAAAGGCCCACTGATGTTTCCAGTGGGAGTGGGGGAAAGACTCTCATCACATGGGCAGGGCAGGCAGGAGGAGGTTTATACAAATTTTCCATTTCTTGGTGTGAGGCAGCCATTTCTGTGTCATATTCCCAAAATCATCTTCCGCAGCACTGGTGGGACAGAGCCCTGTGGGCCTGCAGCAGGCAGTGCAGGACCCTGGGATGAGGACACTGGGTCAGGGGAATTGATTTCACAATCCTGGAAAGGCAAAAACCCCACAGGAACAATCTCATCGGATGTTCCTGCAAATACATCCGTGTCCATTAGCTCGGAGGGTCGGCTGCCTGGAGTGCTGGCTGAGTGCTCCCGCCTGGATCGATGCTCCCCGCCTTTAGAAACCCACTAATCACCCTGATTTATGGGTGACACGTCTCAGCAGCACCCGGAGGCCTGTGCTTGTTCCGAGGGGAGGGTTTAAACCCTTCCTGCTTTTTAGTGCTTTTTGGTTTAGAGAAATCTGTGGCTGCTGGCTGCCCCCAGCCCTACACTGCCCTGACAAAGTCTGCTGGAGCAGACTGCTGGGGGCTGGGGAGGCTGCCAGCTCCTGGGGAGGGGCTTCTATGAGCACATAAATCTTGGGAGTCAGGGCTATCTACAGCACCACAGCAGCTCTAAGGTGCAATATCTGAGGATGAACTGCACCCTTGAGCCTGTTCTCTGCCCAGCAACTGGTCTGTTATCTGCAGGGTTTGGCTCATAGAAGCAAGTCTGGTTGCTCTGCAGTGTCCCGGGGCTGAGGGGTCTCAGAGCTGCATCTGCATCCCAGCCAAGCCAGGGAGCTGAGAAATCCCTCCCTGCCCGTGCAGCACAGGCAAGGGCCTCTCCAGCAGCCAACAACACCCCCCCGCTGGGCAGTGGGAGTGGGAGCAGCAGCACTGGAGCCAGAGCATCTCCCTGGGGTGCTGGGAAGCATCTCCACGGGGTGCTGCATCTCCACAGGGTGCTGCATCTCCACAGGGTGCTGCCTGCAGCCTGATGAGCCCGGGCAGGGCCCCATCCCGCAGCGTGCTCTGCTCAGCTAATCAAAAGGAGCTGAAGTGCTTCCCTGATTGCAGTGAGTAAGTGCCTCCGTGGGCAGCAAATGCCAGGCGCTGGAGAGCTCTTCAATCATAGCACAGAATAGATGGCACAGCCAGAGCCAGCAGCCAGCAGCACTCGGGGGTTGCCTGGGGACCAGCACACGCTTGTGAGAGAGAGGATGATGGGGGAAGGAGGGAGAGGGAGCAGTACCTGCATCTCTGGGTGCTGTGGGGCTGCAGGACACCCATCAGCCAGGCTGAGGCACTGACCTCATGGTGTTTCTGGTCTTCGAATCTGTGAACCCACGGACTTGAAGGGTTTTCAGAGAATTTCCTGTATTTAAGGAGAGCGCTGCTCTGGAGTGCTTCCCTGGATGCTTCACTCACGTCCTGTAAATAATGCATGAGTTTCACTTGCAGGAGTGAGAACAGCCCAGGTTTGTGTCCTGCCGATGGGCGGCTCCTGCAGACAGAGCACAGCTTCCCCCCCGGGCTCCTTCCTCCCCACAAACCCCGCTCTTCGTTCCTGATTTCCCTTTTCCCATTTAATGAGCTGGTAAGCAAGGGGATGATGCGTGTCTCAGAGCGCCCTGTGCATTAGCCAGAGATGATCCCATTAGGAGCAGTCTAGCGAGCCTGGCTGGATTCCTCCCGTGCTGTCGGGGCTGCGGGCCAGCGCCGCAGAGCTGCCGGCTCCCATGGGACCCCTGCCCCCTGCCAGGGGGGGAAAGCTCTCCTGGGGCAGGGCAGGCAGCCCCACACCAAGGACCGTGCTGGTTCATGCCAGCCCTTTCCTGGGATGGATCTGCACATCCCTGCTCTGCCAGGCTCCAAGCAGGTCTGCCAATGCTTTGCAAAACAGAAGAGCTTCACCTGGGAGATGGACAAGTTTCCAGAAGTGTGGGTCATGCTCCAGGGAAAAGAATGTTTTCAGCTGTCTGCTGGTGAAGCAAAGCAGAGAAGGGAAAACAGGTTCTGCTCTTGGAACCCAGGACCTTCTGGTCCAGGGATCAGGACGTGGCAGCTCATCAGCTCCCGGCTGCCAGAGACACAGCAGGCACTGGGGTGTCACGGTGACACAGCGTCACTGCTCAATAATTCATCAGGAAAGGCCAAACAGAGGCAAGTGCTGGGAGCAGCCCAGTGCTGGGAATACGTGAGCAGCCTCCAGAGTGCTGGGCTGCAGCGTGGCCCCCGCTCCACAGCGAGCAGGGCTGGCAAGAGCTCCTGGGAAAACTTCTGGTGGCTTCACTTCCAATAACACGCCCTTTGATTTTCCCTCTGTCCCTCCTGCAACTTCTGTGGCATCATTTACCCTTTACATCCCTCTTTCCCTTTTCTCTTTCAGACCAGGGTAGGAGATGGGCAGGACCTCCCCCAGCACAGCTGACACGCCCGGTGCCTCCTCGGAACCCTGGAGAACCCCAGGGGAGGCTGAGCCAGCCTCGCCCACAGCCCAGCTGCCCTGGGGCATCCCTTGCCTTGCTCCGTGTTTGGGGGAGCCCTGAGCAGAGGCTGCACCCCGGGTTGTGGGTCCCTGCTGCCAGCGCCAGCCCCACGAGCCCAGGCTGTGCCTCCAAGCCACAGCCAAGTGACACAGCTTGGGCCGTGGGCCCGGGCTGGCAGGTTCCTGGTGCCCATCCTGCAGGTTGAATCTGCTCCCAGCCACAAATTAGACATGTCTGTTGAGTTCATCTTAAATTACAGTGCGGGGCAGCCTTGTAATTGGGAGCTTTGCTCTGGAAGCACATCCCTGCAGGAACGCCCTGTGCACACTTCCTCCCCCCGGGGGCAAGCCAAGGCAGAGGGGCCCCATCCTGCCCGAGGGACCCCCGGAGGGCCCAGCTGTGGGCACTGCGGGGAGAGAAGGTGGCATCATGTGATGCTGCCCTGCACCTCGTGCTGGATTTCAGCCCAGTGCACCCCAGTTCCAGCTCTGCAAGACTGGGACAGAGGAGTGGCCAAACTGGGTTTTATCCCAAGCCCAGCCCCAAGCCCTCAGCTCGTTGTGCCATGGGGAGGGTGGCAGGGCTGGGTCACCTCCGTGCCTCAGAGCCCCATCAAAGCTGTGCAGCACAGCCAGTCCCTGCTCCAGCACCGCTGCCTGGGCAGCTGTGCCAGGAATGGGTTTGGCTGCTTCCCTCTCCTGGAGCTGCCAGCGTCTGCAGCCAAGTGGCAGCTTCCCAGATGCCCAGGCAGCTGCAGCATCTGCAGGGACAACTCGGCTCTGCTGGAGTCTTTGTCCTAACAAAGGAAAAAGCAAAGCACCCAGATTAAAAAAAACAACCTGGAGGAGTCCAGGAGCTGCCACCCAGCCTGAGCTGTGTGGGAAGGGGAGAGGGGGGCAGGCTGCTCCTGCCCCAGTGGGTCCCATCACAGCAGGGTGAGGCACAGCAGCAGTGGGAAGGCGCTGGGGTGTTCCCACACCCACCTGGCCTTTGGGTCAAAACAAACCCGGACAGAACATCTGCAGGCTTTTTACTGAAACTTCCCATTCTCTCTCAGAGATAAAATTTCACTTTCTGGTTTGTTGTTTTTTAACCAGAATAACCTGAAACATTTCAGAAATGCGCTCCATGGCCCAGCCCCAGATGCCTGCCAGCATCCCCATGGCCCCAGCCCGCTGTGTCCCGCCACGCCGGATGGAACCACAGCCCAGTGTGGCTGCAGAGCTCCGGACACGGCCCTGGCAGCCCCTCCTGCCCACCCAATATTTCTGTGCTCTGGCAACCGAGAGCCAAACCGCTCCCCTCTTCCCGCTGCCTCTGGTTTTGGCGCTGCTGCCAGAGCCCCCTGGGCTGAGCACAGGGCCCCAGCAGCCTGTGCCTGCCAGGCAGGACAGCCCTGCACAGCCCCAGCTGCCCCATGGCCTGCCCAGCACTGCGGCCTCGCTGCCACTGCTCTCCTCTCCCCAGTCCTTCCCAGTCTCTCTGCCAGTCCCGTGCTGGGCACCCCCATTGTCCCCCCAGCCACCATCACTGCAGGTCCCTGCTCCTCCCGGGCCTGGGAGGAAACGCCATCCTCTGCAGCTTTATTCAAACTGGGCTCCAGCACCAGCAGGCAGCAGCCAGGTGCCTCCAAGGTGTCACACCAGATGTGAACTTGGGCCATTGTCCCTCTAGAACGTTTGTCACCTAAAACACCCACTGTGTTTTCCTGCACACTGCTTTAGCTTGTAATTGGTGCACATAAATACACATATATATACAGACACACAGTGAGCAGGTCTCTATTTAAAGCCTGGGCAAGGAGAAGGACCAGAGCCAAGCCTGGCTTTTAGGAACAGGACACAGGTGCAAGCCAAGGACATGGCCCCAGGCTGCTGGCTGCATGCCAGGGCCATGGACCCATCCTCCTGAAGTGTCTATGGGGTTTGGAGGAGTTTAAATGACCACTGGCAGTGGGGTGGAGTGGCCAAGTCTGGCTCTGCGGAGCTGTGGGTAACCCCCTGCCCCTCCACATCCTATGGAATCCCCCTGAGGAGCACAGCAGCACCCACAGCACGGGACCCGGCAATGTTCAGTGTTAGTAAGTGCTGGATGCCAGGATGGGGGTGCCACAGAGGCCCCGGTTCTGCTCTCACACCTGGGCACAAAGACAGGGCTGTGTCAGGCTGTTCCCTCCTCGTTCACCCCGGGGCTTTGGGCAAGAGGCTTTGGCTGTGGCATGTGGGGAGTGCAGAGCCAGCCCAGGCCTGGGCTGCAGCCCCAGCACAAACTCCAGCCCCAGCACAAACTCCAGCCCCAGCACAAACTCCAGCCCCAGCACAAACCTCCAGCCCCAGCACAAACCTCCAGCCCCAGCACAGACTCCAGCCCCAGCACAAACCTCCAGCCCCAGCACAAACCTCCAGCCCCACCACAGACCTCCAGCCCCCGCACCAACCCCCGGCCCCAGCACACACCTCCAGCCCCAGCACAAA
>WAAE01011326.1:263870-311828 GCA_013400495.1 Nicator chloris | reverse complement strand
CTCCAGCCCCAGCACAAACCTCCAGCCCCAGCACAAACCTCCAGCCCCAGCACAAACCATCTCCTGCCAGCCCCGGGGCTTTGTGCTTCCTCCCCAGGGCACTGTCAGCCCCTCCTCAGGGCACCGAGCAGCCCCTGCCAGCGCTTCCCTTCAGCCGCAGCGGCCCCGGCTGCCCCGGGTGACCCGCACCCCGCACCGGCTGCCCCGGGTGACCCGCACCCCGCACCGGCCGCTCCTGTGCCCGGCACCGGCCGGGCTCCCGCAGCTGCTGCAGGGACCCCCCGTCCCCAGACAGCCCAGAAGCGAGGACGGGGAGTGGCACTGCCGAGTGCCACTCCGGGGTCCCAAGCAGCTGACAGACCAGCCCTGCCCAGCGCTCCCAGTGCTCCCAGTGCCCGGCTGCAGCGGGATGTACCTGCCGTGGGCTCCACCCCCGCCAGCTCGGCCAACTGGCAGGTGACGATGCTGGGCTTTGTCCCTGCACTGTGATGTTGCCTGTGATTTATAGGTCATTTTACAGCAGCTGTAAAGAGGCTGTAAATTATAGGAGGGGCATAAATTAGCCACGGACCCCTTTACTGGCCATAAAGATCTAAGGCCCACCACAGCTGCCTTTGGAGCTGGCACCCCGGGACATTCCCGAGGACAGCCAGGGGTGTCTTCAGCCAGGCCAGCCAGGCTGTGCCGACTTATTTAGCACAACTCAAATAAATGGGGCTTTTATTCCAGCAGGGCCCGGGTGTGACAGGTGGGGAGGGGCCGGGGCCGTGGGGGCAGCCCGGGGTGTCCCTGCCCACTCCAGACCTTCCCCCCTTGTTTTGCTGGGGGGAGAAGTCCCCGTGTCCCCCCAAGGGGGTCCTGGTGGCCCAGCCCAGCCCCGGGAGGGTTTGGTGGCCCAGGCTGGAGGCCACATGCCAAGAGGCAGCAGCAGGATGGGGAACGGGGGACGACGCCTTGGGGCTTGCAGGTGGCTCTGTGTGCCATCTGTCAGCACCAGGGTCCTCCCCTGGTGCCACGTGTCCCCCGTGGTGCGTGTCCCCTGCACGGAGCCCTCCACACCCACCGAGCCCCCAAATTCCTGCGCTGCCCGCGCCGTGCTGGCAGTTGGTGCCCTGTTGTTCTCCAGGGTGACCCTGGAGCACAAACAGCTCTGCAGCTCCTCGCCTGTTAATTACATTATGTCTAACGAGCAGGATCAGGCGGAAGGGATTAAACCTTGAATCTGCTTCTGCAGTCCTGGAGCATAGGAGAGAAAAGCAGCTTTATCCATTCCAAATGGGAGTCACTTTTCACACCGGCTCCAACCCCAGAGCTAATCTCCTTAGTGTGCCCGGTGCACTGACAGCTCCACACACAGGCAGGGCAGGACGCTCCTGGCCCCAGCCTTGAAATTTTCCCTCCCTTATCCAGCCTCAGGGCCTGCTGGATGTGCTGGTGGTGCTGGAGCTCTGACAGGGCGAGCAGGAGACTCTGCAAACCCTGCCCCAGCACTTGGCATGCTCCAGGGACCCTTTCCATGGCTTCTCTGCTCGCCACAGGGCAAAACAGCAGTTCTGGGGAATTTCTGGGAGGTTCCAGCAGCTCAGCATTTCCTGGGGCTGCAGCTGCTTGCTGCATGGCAGGAGCAAGTGCCAGGCTGGGGTGAAAGTTGTCCCCAAATACTTCAGGGAACACCTTCCAAGCATTGGAATCCACACACACAGAGCACCTGTGGAGCTCCCGGGCCCTGGGACCCCCAAAATCCTGTGGCTGGGCACAGGGTGAGCCCCAGGGCCAAGGAGGGACAGAGCAGGGCAGGGAGGGCCACAGAGCAGGCAGTGCTGCCTGCGGCATCCTCAGGCTGGGAGCTGCCCCTCTGGAGGGCAGGGAGTGCTTTGCCCAGCGCCTCTGCCAGCCAGAGCGAGCCCCTCGGGCAGGCACCGCCCTCCGGGGGCTCCTGGGCCAGAGATTTACGTGATTATTGGGCGTGAATTTGCCTTTGGTGCCGAGCCGGGGTCACCGTGCCTGGAGCAGCGGGGGCTGACACCCCGGCAGGGCAGCAGGTCACCCCTCGTGTCACCCAGCCTGTGACAGGGCACTCTGCATCCCGAGAGCCCCGAGCACCACCTGCCTCCCCCGCGGCCACACAAGCTCATCCACCGAGCTCCCCGGTGAATTCAGAGAGCCAAGGAATCACTTAGGCTGGAAAATACCCTTGGGATCACCAATTCCCACTGTTCACCCCACACTGCTGAGCCATCACCCCATGTCCCGTGCCAAATCCAGCCCCGAGGGTGCCCAGCACGCTCTCCCTGCACCTTGGTGTCTGCCAGGAGCATCAGGGAAAACCCCTGCCCCGGCTGGCCATGGGGCTTGGCTCCCAGTGCCCAGACCTGGTGGCAGCTGGTCACATTCCAGGCACAGGGACACGGCTGCCGGGAGGGTGACAGCCAGGGGCTGCCCCAGGCGCTGTGATCAGCTGGGCTCAGCTCCCTGGCACTGTCCCCTGGAGTGCTGTGACACTGTCCCCTGGAGTGCTGTGACACTGTCCCCTGGAGGTGCAGCACGGGGAAGGGTGGGCACAGCCACCGGCCCCCAGCCCAGAGCACAGCTGTGAGGCGGCTGCAGTAAATCTGGACTCGTTGCTGGAGACCCCAAGGAGAGCATCTGCAGCTTGTTTTCAGCATGAACTCCTGTAAAAAGGGCACCGTGTCTATAAATCCATCACGGGGAAGCTTCCTGGAAACCCAGTTTGGCTTCTGTTGCTCTCACTCCCCACGCTCAGAGCCCCTAGGGCTGCAGTGCAGAGGCTGGGAAAGGCTGGGGATGCTGAAGGGGCTTCACACCTCCCATCTCTGGGTCCTGCAGAGTCACCTCTCAGCACCCAGAGCAGGAAGGGGAGCTCCCACCCTCTGGGCACCAAACCCCCCTGCAACACTCCCCGTGAGCCAGGAACCCCTGCCAGGGCCATCCTCTGAGCCAGGTTGTGCTCTGTGTCCTCCAGCATCAGCTAAAACAGGTTCTGACGCCTCCACAGCTCAGGAGCCAAGACAAGGGTGAATTAAGTCAAACGTTGGCAGGTGGAAGTACCAGAGGATGCTCCTCCCCAGCAAATTAAGCCCAAATGAATTAATCAATGAGTCAAATTTAAAAAGCTTTTATGCACTTGTGCAGCCCTTGCTCTATATATATACACCAGTCACCTGCTCCAGAACTGCTGGTCAGGATGAGACCCTGGGGAGAGCTGGTGACTGAGCTGCCTTTACCTGGAAGGGCCCTGCAGTCACTCTTTCCCTGGCACTGGGTCCCACCCCCTGCCCACCCGGGGGTGCTGCAGGGACCCGGGGGATGCAGGGGGGAATTGGCTGCTAGAGAGTAAGGGAAAGGGCAAGAGGATCCCAGCAGTCCTGGACAGTGAGAGGAGCCATTTACAATCTGGAGGGGTGAGAGAGTTTAGGGTCTGTCTGTGGTTTCCTTTGCCTTCCTCCTCCTCCTGTTTCCAGCGTGTGGGAGGCATCTTCGTCCGGCCTCACCAGCAGCATCAGGCTCATGTGGGTTTGGCAGAGCAAGCGGGCACAGCTCTCTGCCCTGCTCTATAAATACAGTGGCTTCTCCAGGGCTGTCTAGACAGGAAACAGCCTGAGAACTGGGAGAAAACTCCTTGAGTTAAAGGGGACTGGGCCTGTGCTGGGAGCCCAGGGAAAACTGGCTACTCACTTCCAAATCCAGGGGATCCAAGGCTCTGGGTGAGGTGGAGGAAGATGGGGAGGCAGCACAGTCATTCCATGCAGCCACAACCACCCCTCTATCCTGCTCTGGCCTCTCTGCTCCCCATCCTTCTGCCAACCATTGCAGGGATGGGATCCACTGGATCCCTCATTCATCAGGGCAGGGCACAGGGACCCAACTGCTTGTGTCCTTCCTTCCAGCTGCTAAACCTGTTTGTTTTGCACTGCTTCCACTTTATACTCTTGCAGGGGAAAGTCTTCATCCTGGTTGTTTTGTCCCCAGCTGTGGCTTTTTTCCCTGTAAACATCCAAGTTGTACTTGAAAGAAGGAAACAGCTCCAGTTAGTGGGGGAGGAATCGTGGCCCGTGGGTAATGACACATAATGACAGCCCTTCTCCCACTGGAAGGAGCTGCTGTTGGGCTGCCAAATGACAGCGTGCAGAAAATGCCATTAGCAGGTTATCCAAGTGAAGAATCTTTGCAGTAACAAGAAGGTGAAATGCATCTGGCCTTGAGAGAAAAGCTGCCAGCACCATTCTCAGCCCCGTCCCACACAGCAATGGGAGAGGCAAATCCCACGTCCATACAGATCTCTGCACCAGCCCAGGCTGTTCTTCCCCTGGACACTCACAGGGATCCCACCAGGTGCAGGGAGCAGTCCCCACGTCCCGGGTTTGCAGCAGTGAGAGGGACAAGGTCTGGGTGCTGCGGGTACTGCTGGAGGGGTCTGATAAGGGGAGTCCTCATCTGAGGAGAACCCCCACGTGATTTGTCTTGTGCCTGTATCACTGTAAAGGCTGTAAATTACTGACATTTCTTATCTGGAGTGTCCCCCCTCTGTGAAGAGGAGATAACAGCCTGAGGAGGTGGCTGTTGTTGCTCGGATGGACTTCAGCACCTTTATCTGCCCCTGGAGATCTTTTGGGGCCAATCCAAAGATAGCAGGAGGATTTCTCAGGGTGGGGAGCCAAGGGGACAGGATGGGCAGTGTCCTGGCCCTGCCCTGGCTCTGGAGACAGTGGCTGTCCTGGGCAGCCATCGGGGTGTCCCGATGTCACCAGGGCAGCTGAGCAGCATCTGGCCACCAGAGAGCCCGTCCTTTCTCCAACCCACAGGCAGCAAGCCCAGGGATGCCCAGCTCCATCCCCAGGTCTCTGAACCTGTCTGGGTGTGTGGGCACTTCCGTGGAGCCCGAGGAGCCTCGGCATTTATCGAGCACAGACAGAGCTGCAGGTCCCCTGGGACAGCTTATTCAACATCCCAGCCCCGCGAGCAAGGCGGGCTGGAACAGAATGACATTCATTCAGCAGCTCAGCCTCAGTGCCAGAGGGGCAATGTCAAACAAACATAATTAATTTCCCTCTGCAAATCAATCGGGGGCAGAAGTCAAGCTCTCCCAGCACAGGAGATACACTGCAGGAGATAATCATCCTGCACGATGAGGATGAGCCCCGCAGCACTTCCAAGGCACCTCCCAGCAAATCAGAGCCTCCCCTCAGGCACCATCTCCTGCGCTCCCTTGGCTGGACCCTCAGTGAGCAGCTGCCTGCCTGCAGTGCCCAGGGCAGGAGCTGAGCCTGGCAGGGCTCCTGGGCAGCAGGTTTCTGGGATGGATGGATGGATGGCTCAGCCCTTTACCTGGCAGCTCTGGCAGTGTGGGGAAGGTTTCATCTTTGTGCCAGGACTGCCTGCTCTTTGTGCAGAGCCCTGAGCACCCATCTCCCCTCTGCCTGGGGAGGAGGCAGGTGCCTGTCCTGGACAGACACCAGGCTGGGGACACGCTGTGGTGCTGGCCTGGCTGCAAGTACCCCTGTGGAATTGCCTGCCTTGACTGCTGTCTGCAGACAATATAATATCGTGTGATGTCTTAATGAGCCCCTCAGCATGTGACAATTGCAGGGGAGCAGAGCTCCTGCCTGGCTGGAGGGGCTGGTCCCAGTGCTGGGGTCTTACTGTGAGGACCAGCAGGAGCTGCCCCGTCCCAAGCAGAGGCTGCCAGGACTCAGTCCTGTGATGGGCCAGGGGCAGAGAGCTTTTATCAGCTGTGATTTAAAATGAGGTACCACACTAATGCCAAAAACAGCTGGGCTGGATGCCTTGAAGGCAAGGTTGGGTGGCATTGGTGTTCTGCTCTCCCTGGCTGAGCTGGCTCAATCAGCTCCTGCCAGGTCTCCTAAAACTGCCACTGTGGGTGCCCCGAGCACTTCTGGTCCTGGAACAGGTCCTCACCTCCAGGAAGAAGATGATGTTTGGGCAGTTTGGCAGGCAGGGGCTCCTAAAAAATGTGTTTGCCAGAGGAGCAGCCAAGTAGTGGCGGGTGAGGGAGGTTATGGTGTTGAGATGAAACCAAGGAAAGAAAAAGCCAGTTTGGGTCCAAACGCATTGTCCGGGCAGTGGTCTTTGAGAGGGGCTCGAGCTCCCTTAGAGGTGGCATCAGCAAACCCCATCCCTGCGTGCCACTGCCGAGCTGCTGGCCTTGGGACAGTGTGCCAGGTCACTCTCTGTGACTCAGACGTTCCAGAGCATGGGAAGTGGTTTGCCAAGGCCGGGCAGCACACCTGGAATCGCTGCAGGGCGCAGAGCAAACCCTGCAGCCGGGCTGCCAGGGGAGAGTGGGAAAAGACAGCGGCCACGTCCTGGGGATTAGGACAGGGGGTGACACGGGCACCGCCTGCCCTTGGTGCTGGCTCCCATCTGGGGACAAACAAGCGCGTCCTGCCCGAGCCCCGGGAGCAGGCTGCGCCCCTGTGCACAGCGGGCTTTGCCCCGGGGCTGCGGCACGTCCCACAGCGTGTGCTCTGCCTGCCAGCAGCCCCGCACCCTGATGTGCTCCAGCCTTTCCAGGGAGAGATGGAGCTGACAAAGTCTTTGTCAGTCAGATCTGTCAGGGAAAGCTCTTTGTTCTTCAGCATTTGCTCCTGCCTCCCCCTCTCCAAACCTAAACTAGATGCATCTGCTTTTGTTTTCTAAATGCAGAATTAGGGACTGAAAGGAGCCCCTTTGTAGTGGGGAGGAGGGGAGAGCTGCAGATCTTTCACGGGGAAGGCAAGGTCAGGGGGGAGCCGCTCCATTGTGCGGGGCCTCTCCTCTGCCGGCTCAGCCCTTTCTGTGCCCCCTCTTCACAGCCCGGTTCCCACTGGAACCGCTCTGGGGACGTGGGGAAAGCAGCCTGGCAGGACGGGCTGCTCTCCCGGCCGCAGGGATGGCTCAGCTTTGCCTCTGCTGGGCTCTGCTGCTTCCCGTGCCGCAGCCGGGAGCCGGCATGTGGGGGCAGCAGATGAGAGGAGGAGGAGGAGGATGAAGGCCACCCCGTGGCGTTGGGGCGGCAAGTGGAGGCGGGCAGTCTGACAGTGCTGCCTGTGCAGACGGGCACACGTGGAGCTGGAGGGGCTGCATGTGTGCACACGTGTGTGTGACCATGCAGGGACGCAGCTGGGACCTGCATGCTCCTGTGGGAGGGCAGAGGTGGGTGCATGCCCACAGGTACAGCCCCTGGTTGTGGGAGGAGGGGGGTCTGCAGGAGGCTGGGCAAGCTGTGGGCTCTGGGAGCCACGTCCCGGGGAAGATGCCCCCCAAATGCCTTTGTTCCTCTTCAGCCAAGACAAAATCCTCAGCCAAGACGAAACTCTCCAAGCTACAGCCTCACAAGCCTCAAAATTGCATCACCAATGCAAATGTGTTTGTGGAAGAGCCCTGCACATCACACGCTTCCTGCCCTGGTCCAGGGGAAGGGCAGGGGCCTGGCATGGGCTGCTGATGCCAAGGAACTGCCCCAGCCCCTGCACATCCCTGAAAGTGCCAGCAGTGAGCTCTGGCTTGCCCCGTGGTCTCTGCTGCTCCTCAGTCACAGCCATGCCCCTTGCAGGCCCCCACCTGCTCCAGGGGTCATTCCTCTCCCTGTCCATCCTGAAGGACTTGCTCGTGCACAGCTTATGCCACCAATGGTGACAGCTCATGGTCACTCCTGTGCTGAGCCCCGACATGCTGCTGAGGCCAAGGATGCAGCCAGATCCTCGAGCCTCCCGGGAGCAGGATGGTTTTCCCCATTTTCTGCCATTTCCAAGCATCTTTATTGATAAAGGCCCAAGAATTTGTGCCCTGTTGATGCAATCATGCAGAAAAACATGCCAAAGGACCAGCAGTGACAGAGATGCTGCCTGTCCCATCATGAGGGGTTACAGTGTAGCCCTGCAAGGTCTGCTTTAGAGCCAGCATAGGAAAGTCTGGGACAGAAGCTCAGTGGGAGTCGTGGACAGCAGGGTCCAGCAGGTGTGGGTTCCCCAGCAGCCTTGGTACCTTCAGCACAAAGCTCCTGGCTGTTGGGCACTGAGGAAGGCAGGGCTGGGGATGGGTGACTGCACCCTAAATGTACATTGGGTGAGCTGTGCTTGTTAGGGCTGGGGTCAGCTCTGCCATCATTGAAACACTCCCCATCTCCAGCCTCCTGGGAGAACATCCCAGCAGGTGTGTTACTTTCCCCCCTTCTCCCTGTCCACAAATCTGTCAAATGTGAAAAGGAAATATTCCGTAGGTCTTGGCATGGGGAGCTGAACGGTTGCCTGAAGCAGGAGGAGGCTGCTCCTGGGGATGGATGCCCAGCATTTGGTTCAAATCTAACGCCAGTGACTGACAGGGCTAATTCAGCCTGTCCTCTTCCCTCTTATAACTTAATCACTTACACATTGCCTCGGCAGGTCTTTCCCTGCTGACTGGAGATGTCTTCATCCTGGGATGCCCTGACCTGGCCTCATGACTGAGGCTGAGTGCCCTGCACCACCCGTGTTACCCTGAGCCAGTCCAGCTTTGGGGGAGCTCGTCTGAGTGCCCAATTTGGAGCTCTGTGAGCTGGGCTTCCATACTGGGGAGTGCAGAAGTCAGGCTGGGCTCACTGGTGTGACAATATCCCACTTTGCCCTTTGGCTTGGGGACTGAGTGTGGTCCCAGCTGAGACTAAGACAAAAGTGCATGTCAAGAGTTTTGGGGAGCTCTGTGTTAGAGCTGCCTTGTTCCTGCTGCAAACCTCAGTGAAAACAGTTGGGAAGGGCAGGGACTGCAGCAGTGGTGGCTCCTGAGAAGGCCTTGGGGCTGATGACTTAGGACCCTTTAAACATCTGCCCTGGGCCTTGCTCTCAGAGGAGCTGGCTGGGGGCTCCAGGCTGCCCAGAGCTCTGCCCACGCTGCTGCCTGCCCCCACTGCCCGCATGCCGCTGCCTCCAGACCGGGTGCTGCGCAGGGATAACGAGGGGACAGGCGGTCCCCTCGCCCCACGGGGCTGAGGCTTCCCTGGTGCCCGCAAGAGCAACAGGGCAAGAGTGCAGAGGTGAGGGGAGCGTCACGGCCAGCAGCCCCGCGCTGCCCCGAGCGCAGCCTGCGCTGCCTTCGGGGCGACCACCGCCCGCAAAACCCCGGGAGGACGTCTGGAACCCCAGTGCCGGGAGGCCACCAGGGTCTCCAGGGTGGGGGGCGGTCCGGCCGTGACTACAAGCCCCATCAGGCCGCTGNCCCCTCCATTGTTCCCGGGAGCGGCGGCACCGCGCCGCCGCCGCCGCCCGCGGGGCTCCGGTGAGTAACGGCCGCCGCTCTCCGCGGGGGGGGCGGCACCGGGGCGGCGGGGCGTCGCTTTGTGCTCCTCGGGGCTGGCACGGGGGCTCGATCGGGGGGACGGGGCTCGGTCGCGGCCGAACCCCCCCAGGTACCCCTCGTTGCCCTGGCGGGGCGGCCCGAAGGCGGCACCGGTGCGGGGGGGCTCCGCTTTGCGGGACCTGGGGGTTTGCGGACAGCGGGGCGGTCCGGTGCGCGGGGGCCGGGGGCCCCGGCGCCGTTCCGGGGGTGCAGCCGCTCGGCGGCCGGAGCCGCTCGGCGGGCAGCAGTTTCGGGAGGCGGCGGGTTCGACCCCGTCCATCGGCCGAACCGAGACTGGAACCCCCCCACCGTCCCGACCCTGAAACCCCTCCCGGGCGCGGGGGAGCCTGGCGGGAATCGGGGGTCGTTTTCCGAGTCGCTGCCTGGACCCTTATTCCCGAAAAGTACCTGAGCAGGAGCCTTGCGGCTTCCAGAAAAAAAAAAATGGAGAAGGAGCTGGATTTGGTTGTGTTTCAGTTTTGGGATCCCGGGGCGGTCAGCGGGAATGGAGGCGCTGGGCTAACGCCGTCCCAGAGCTGGGGCTTCCCTTTGTGTGTCCACGCTGCTGGGGCTCCCGGAGCCGCCGCATCCCAGCCTGTGCCGGGCTCCGGGAGCCGCTCGTCCGCCCGCGGCCAAGGTGCCGGGGCTGCGGTGAGGCGGCGGCGACACCTGCGATGGCGGGTGACCGCCGGGCCCGTGCGGCGGCCCTCGGCACCCGGAGGGATTGACTGCAGTTTGGTTGTGGTTTTTGTGGGTTCTGGGGCCGGAGACATGGAGGTGGCCGCCGGCCTCGTGTGAGCACGGAGCGGGGGCTGTCCGTGTTCGGGTGACGCCGAGGAGCTCCACGGCTGCCTCGCCGCTCCTTCTCTGCCCGGATTGCTGAGTTAGTGCCCCGTGTCCTGGATCGCGGCCGGCAGGAGCAGCTCCCTCCCCGGCAATGTTTAAACCCAAACAGTTCCGTGAACCCAGCGGCTCACCGGGATAAACGGTCGGGCTCGGAGGCTGCCAGGTCCCGGCCGGGGGGAGGCTGGGCCCGAGCACAGGTGGAGGTGGTGGTTGCTCCGGGTGCCGACGAGCTGGATGCCAGCACAGCGGAGCGGGGCGCGGGGACAGCCCCCCCGCGCAGCCCGGGGCCGCCGCGGCAGCGTGGGCCCTGCAGCCCCCTGCTCTGGCTAGCAGCCATCTTCCCCACTCAGGAGCACTTCCTCCCTTAATCCCTGTGCTGGCTGGCATGCACTGCTGCCTTTTCCTTGTGTTGCTCCGAGAGGATTAAAATAAATCGCCCCTGCCCCGGCAGGGTGCAGGCACGAGTGGTGCCGGGGTGAAGGCAGCCGGCGGGAGCATCGTCTGGGCGGCTCCTCACACGAGGTGCCTGCCCTGGCCGTGGGGGAAGGGTCACTTCCAGATGTGAGCCGGAGCTCCCTCTTTATTTGCCCACCTAAAAACATAACCTGAGCCAGGAGCCGTATTGTCTCCAGCCCCAGGTGGAGCCCCTCAAGTCCTGGCTGCTGGAAGGGGCCACTCACAGATGCTCATCCCATCCTGAAAATCCAACTTTCTGCCCGTTTGGGGAACTTCTGCTTCTGGACATGATGGCAAATGTGTGTCCTTCCCCCCCTCCCCCCGAATGGCTTTCCTTGGAGGAGTGCAATGTAGTGAAAACCCCATCCAGCTCCCTCCCAGGCTGGGTAGTGGGTCTCTGTCCCTTCCAGGGGATAGCAGGCTGTGATCGTGTCCCAGTGTCCTTGTCCTTGACCAGTCTCCTCCCAAAGGAGTCAGGGGGAGCAGCCCAGGATAGATTTACGGGTACCAGTGGTTGTTCTGTAGATCTGAAAATCAAGCCTTCAGGTAGGGAGGGATCCCTGAGTGTGAGGATGCTTCTAGAACTGAGCTGGTTTTATGGAGATCTGTGGGTGAGATCTGTCCTTCCTGCCCCATGTCCCAGGCTCTCCCACCACTGGATGCTGGCCCACAGCTCAGTGCTGGAGATGCCCTGGTAGCCCTAAGTCCTGGCAGCCAGCTGGGAAGGGTTAACATGCTCTGTATGCTGCACAGTTGGATATTTATTTTTCCAAGCATGTGTCTGCTTTAGGCATTATAGTTTTTCCCTACAGTTCCATTTGCAGTTGTGTTTGCTTTTTATTTCAGCAAATACTTGGTTCTTGACCCGAGCCACAGGTTGGGGCATGGAGCACAGGGCAAGGGAAAGGCTTCGCTCCTGTTGCCCACGGATTGTGCCTTTGGCATGTCCTTCTTCCCCAAGGACAGCTGGAGGGCTGCTTTTATTGTGCCTCAGAGGAAAAGGAGTCTCTTTTCATGTGCTTTGGAGCTGGGGGGCATCTGTGCCAGGCAGGGTGGTCTGCTGGCAGTCACCACCTCCCCTCCTGAGGGACAGGACGGTGCCTGGTTGGGCCCAGTCCCCTCCATCGGGCTCCTCATGCTGTGCAGACCCAGGAGTTGAGCTCAGACTCTTCTCCCTGTTGGATTTGGCCTGCCCCTGTTCTTTTCCTGCCTGCTGTGTTACCCGCTGGCTGCTGGTGCCAAGGCACCCCGGAGGTTCTGACGTGGTGAATGCCACGGGCCATCTCTGCCCCAGCAGAAATGGGGCAGAGAAAGGAACCAGAGCCCCCAGCCCATGGCAGCAGCCACCCCCCTCACATCCAGCAGCGTGGGCACACAGGGGTCAGCTCAGGGCTCCCCTGCAGATGTCACAGCATGGCTGGGCTCTGCCCCTGGCTGGACACCGTGCTCCAGCACCAGCTCCTGTGTGTGGCACCTCAGATTCATTCCAGAGATGAGCCACAGGACAGGAAGGGGCATCCCCACTCAGAAGCACTCAGCTCAGAACCATGGGGTGCATCTGCTGTCCGAGTGGGCAGGTCCTGTCTGTGCCACGTCCTGGGACAGCTCAGCCCTGTGACTCAGGGGTGTGGGAGATGCGAGGAGTGAAAGTGCAGCCCTCAGGGTCCCCAAGGACAGTTGGGGACAGGTTGCATGAGACTCCTCATGGACACACTGGCATGCAGAGGCAGTGTGAGAACATCTTCCCTGGTACACAGGGAGCATGTGCCCCGGAGGGTGCACGGATGGGCACAGGGTTGTCCATCTCCACTCCAAAATAGCTCCGTGGGTGTAATGGCCGGTGGTAATTGCAGTTTTGGAGGCAGGTCTCCGAGGGGCATTTAGCCCTGGCTCCTCTCTAACTGCTTCCATTTTTAGTTGTTTGAATCCACCCCGGAGCAGTAAATTGCAGTGTGCTGGGGCCACGGGGAGTAGGGATGGTGCCCAGTGCACGGCAGGAGCCGGAGACCCACCCTGCCCGAGCTGCCATCCTCCAGAGCAAATGGTTTCCTGTTGGGATTCATATAAAAGCTGGATAAACACGGAGAAGAGCCGTGCTGTTGTTTGCACAGGTAGGAGCACTCTCCCCACTTCCTTGCCTCCTTCCTGTGTGGACACTAAGGAGTCATGGGGGCAGGTGTCTTGGGGTTCCCCAGTCTCCCCTTTTCCCTTGGGAAGGAGGAAAAGGTCTGTGCTCCCTCTTCAGCATCTGTGAGCACTGAGATTCCCTCGGGTGCTACTGAACGTGTCCAGGAGGAGCAGGCAGGATGTGTCCCAGTCCTGCTGCCCTCCAGCAAAGCCGTGGCTGCTGCGCCCTCCCTCACTGCCCTGGGAAGCCGAACATCTCTGTGCGCTGTTGCTGGGTCCTGGCACACTTCCCTCTCTTCCTCCCTCCCTCCCAGTGACCCTCTCAGCCACGGGACAGCTCTGTGCTGCCGAGCAATCCCTACGCCATGGAAATATCCTGCTGTCAAGCCCCTGAATCAGCTGGAAGGCACCCGCTCCGAGGTGTATCTGGAGAAGGGCTCTGCTGTGCGCAAGCCAGCACTGACTCATTTTTCAGGAACTGGAGGCACTGGGCTCCCCTCCATCCCTCCATCCCTCCCTTGGGCACGGGGCCGGCTCGGGAGGCCCACGCAGACGCTCCGCATTAGGGCATGTTCCGGGGAGCATGTGCTGTCCATAAACAAAGCCACCGAGAGACAGAAAATAATTTCCAGAAATACCAAAGACTTTTTTTTTTCCCCCCCTCAAAGAACTCCACCTCCCCTTTCCAAACCCTGATAAATCCTGAACATTCAATAACTATTTCCAAGCACTACCCAGTGCCTGGGAGCGCTGCTGTTGGAGATAACACCAGTGTTTGCTGGGTGCCCTTCTCCCTGCCCGACTCCTTGTGTCAATAGTTTGGGTCCCAAATATTCCTGTGCCAGCCAGGGCAGTTGGGCAGAAAGGAGGCAGCTGGAGCCCCCACAACTACACCCCAGCTGGGCTTCCTTTGGGTGCAGAGGCTCTTTGGAGGATCCCAGCCCTTTGGGGCTTGTGGCTGCTCAGCCCGTCCCTGGGGAAAAGCCACCGCTCCGGGCACGGGGAGCGCAGGGTCTGACACTGGAGCGGGAGAGGCCAGAGCTCCACGGACCGAGTGCGTGGGGAGGATGAGTAGCGGTTTATTACTCACTACGATTATTACTCACTGGCTTTAACAGTGTGTGCTTCAGCCTGACGCCTTTCGGCGAAGGGAAGCGCCTGTTCCCGCGGCAGGTTGGGAACGGCGCCGCACGCGGCAGCGGGGACGGGAACCGGGGACGGGAACCGGGGACGGGAACCGGGGACGGGAACCGGGGACGGGAACCGGGTGAGCTTGGGGTGCTCGACAGGGGCCGTGGGGCCTGGAGGCACAGCTGTACCCCGGGAGGTGCCCCGGGGAAGGCTTTGTGGGATGGTGTCGTCCTGTCCACGTCGTGGTCCTTGTAATTGTCCCCGAGCTCCCGCCGGCAGCAGCGCCCTGGCCGGGGCCGCGGGGTTGTGCAATGGCTGGGCAGGAGCTCGTCGGCAGCGCCCGGCGGGACCAGCAGCCGTGGCCAGCGCCGGGACCTCCTCCCGGGCCGCTGCCGAGGTGCAGATGTGGCGCGGGGGTGGAGCACAGGGGCTCGTTCCCGTCCGCACGGCTCGGAGCAGTTGGCCGGGGGCGGCTGGGCCCGGGCTCCAGCGTCCCCCTGGAACGTGTCTTGGAAGAGCTCCATGCTCCTGGCATGGGGAGCAGGAGGGATGGTCAGAGGGAAGGAGCAATGAGGGCCATGGAGGGCACGTCCCCCACAGCACCCTGAGGCAGGATCAGGCTCTGCTGGGCCTCCCTGTGCCAGAAGCCAGCTCTGGAGCTGCTCTGCGAGGAGCAGTCCTCTGGAAAGGGATGGGGACCTGAGGGGATGGGTGGGCTGCAGAGCCCAGCGTGAGAGCTGGCAGGGACAAGAGCGAGTTGCAGAATTGGCCGTGGATGCTGGGAGATTTCTCCCCATACAGCCACTTCAAAAACAGCTGTTGGTGGAAAGAGATCTGCTGCAGCTGGCTGACCCTCTGGCTCCAGGAAGGCCTCTCCATGGGGGTGGCTGCTATGTGCCCTATAGATCCTACAGGGAATGGAGGGGGCTGGAGTTTGCAGTGAGAGCTGCTTTGCTAGGGGTGGCACAGATAATGTCAGATTTTGCTCTGGATAAGGGATTTCCCTCAATGAAGCCATGGGTCAGCAACACCTGACAAAGTGCAGGAAGAGGAGAGCAGGAATCTCCCTTTCTTTAGCTGGCGTTAATGTTTCTCTCACCATTCTGGGAAATCTTGCTGCCTTTGGTTCTGCTTCGCCAGCGGTTTCACTCTTGACACATCAGCGCTTTTACACAGGGAAACATAACCCTGCCAGTCAGTGCCAGGCCATGTCAGGCTGCTGAGGGCTCTGTGGAGACCTGCCACCGCTGTGTGGGGACATCCCTTGACCCAGGGACATCCTGCTGTCTGGGCTGGATGCGGGTGGAACATCGCCTGCGATGGATGGTGGGATGGGGGGGAGCTGGCCCTGCCCTGACTCTGCTTTGCTCCTTCACAGCTTGTAGGGGCTGCCAGCCCTGCGGAGACCGCCCTGCGCCCGCCCGGGGCCAGCCCGGGGCCCCCATGGAGTGGGAGTTGCAGAGCCCAGTCGCCAAGCAGTAGCTGCAGCAGTGGGATGTTTACCTGGCGGTGCCTCCTCCTTTGGGCTGTGCTGGTCGCAGCCGCGCTCTCCGCTGCCCGGCCGGCCCCCACCCTGCCCGACCAAGGTAAGAGGCAGCCCCCGCTCCCTCGTCCTGTGCCTTCCTCTTGGGCAACACGAGCTGCTCTTCCCTGCAGCAGAGGCAGAGGCTGGCATGTGCTCCGGCTGTGGGGCCACCAGCACGTCCCCAGTGCCACCTGTGGTGTCACCCGGCTGCCTGGGAGCTGGTGCCTCTGGGGACGTGGCACATGTTGTCCCCAGAGTGGTTTGTGTGGGCACAAAAGTGGGTATGTGGCTCCAGCAGTGCCTAGGGACATTTTAAACCTGGAGAAATTTGTGGCAACCCCTGACCTGCTGGTTTGGAGGAGGATGCAGAGCCCTGGGGACTGTGTCCCCCCATGGGGGTCACTGCATGTGACAGCACTTGCACCCCTGTGACAATCTATAACCCGGGATGTGTGTGAGGCTGCTCCCACCCTGCTTGGCCCCAGTGGGGTGATCCTGGGCTCAGCTAGTGGGGAGGAAGGTTTGGGTACAGGGTACTGGTTCAGCTCTTGCCAGCTGGCAGTGCTGGGGATCCCCGGAGAAACCCTCGGGATGCTCCAGTGTTGGGAATGCCCAAGGTGGGGCCTCAAAGCCAGGGCTGGCTCAGGTGATTCGTGCAGTCCAAATCTCTGCTCCACTGGGGCTGGGGAGTGCAGCCCCTGACCAGGACATCCCCTCCCTTTTTATCGCTGCTGTCCTCCAGAAGCAGTGCAGGGCTGGTGGCAGTGGCCTGGGGTGCTCCTGCCTCAGCCTGGCTCAGCTCTGGGGTGTGGGGGCACCCCAAGGCTCAGGGATGGGCCAAGTGGGCCGCCTGGCCCTGGGCAGAGCTGGCCTGGCGGGGAGCCCTGCTCCGGCACGTCAGAGCCTCGGCGAGGCAGAGAATAACCAGAGCCGGCAGCGCCGCGCGGGGCTCGCTCCTTTTGGTTCTAATTACCCAAGAATGTCTGGTCTGTGGGCACTGCTTTGCTTTTTAAGACTCGCTCCTCCTTCCCCCTTCCTCCCAGCAGAAGGCTGAGAGGCAGAGTGCTGGTGTGGCCGGCATGGGCACGGCGCTGCGTGGTGCCCGTGCCCAGGGTGCTGAGCCACCAGGGTCCCCTCGGGGCTCGGGGTGGGAGCTGGCAGCCAGGAAGTGACCCCTGCTGCAGCTGCAGCAGCCCTGCCGGGAGGTGGCTGGGTGATGCCGTTGGCTGCCAGGGGTGGCACCTCTGACTGGAGCAGCAGGTAGCCTGGTCACAGGTCACACCCTGAGAGGTGACACCCCTGGAGACAGCCGGAGCCATGCCTGGTCGCTGGGGAGCTGCAGCTCCGGAGAGGAGCCCGGGTAGAGCTTCCCCTCACAGGGACCACTGCTGAGATTTTTCCACTGGCGTGCCTGCTCCCCACATCTGTAAACAATGCGGTTGACAGTGGTAAACATGTTTTTCTCTGGAGATTGCTCTTCCTGGAAGAGGTTTCCTGGCAGTGTTTGGGGTAAGGATGGCTCTGTGCTGCCAGGAGAGCACCACCTGCAGCCCCAGCCCTGGCTGTGGCACTGAGAAAGGTGTTGGAGTGTTAAGGCTGAGGGGAGCTGATTGAGCACGGGTGAATTTTGGGGTGCGTGGGGAGCCCTGCAGCCCCTGGAGGGTTTGGGAGCAGCATCAGGCGGTGGCAGCGGAGGAGGAGAGGTTGGAGAGGAGGGAGCTGGTTCCTCGCCAGCCTCATGCCAGGGCTAACAATAACCTCTGGAAACATTTCCCGACATGGTTCTCACCAGGGCGGCCCAATTAGTGCCACAGCAGGAGCCCGGCTGGGGCAGAATCCGTCCCTTGGCTCGGGAGCCGACTGGTGGGAACAAAATGTTCCCAGCAGGACGTGTGGGATGGGAAGAGCCAGTGCTGGGCCAGGACCTGCAGCCAGGGCTGAGCCACCAGCATCTCTCAGGGGCAGGCTCTGACCCAGCCCCAGGGGTTTTGGGGTCCCATGGGGTGTGGATGGGGTTCAGCTCCCATGCTGAGGGCCATCATGTCCTGGGGGCCGAGGTCTCTGTCCTTCCCCCATAGCCCCGTGGCTCAGGAGCATCCCCCATCACCCTGGGCGCAGCAGTGGCCGCACTCCGGCCCCTCTGTGGTGGAGGCTGCAGCTTTCCCGGACTTTGTTCTGGATGTTTATGGGGTTTCAGTTTACTCCCGGTTCTGAGGCAGCTAAGCTCCCTTCTCAGGGAGGAGTAATCCCCTGCGGCCGGTCAGCAGCCTGGCCTCATGTGGAGGGGGCTTCAGCTCTGGCCGCCCTCTCCTCGTGGTGTAGGAGGGAGTTTGGGAGCTCTGCTTGTCAGGGGCTCCCTCCCAGTACCAAAAAATCTGGAGCAAATAAAATATCAACAGGCACTTACTGCATTTTATAGTTACCTAAATTTGGAGGTGGTGAAAAAACCCTGGTTAAGGGGAAAAGCCAAGAAATTTCCATGCGCAGCCTCTGTCCCTCCCTCGCACAAAGCCGCTCTTTGTCTCCAGGTTAAATAGAAACCTGCAGAAAATTGCCAAGGTTTTTTTCCCCTCTCTCCTTGTCTGCCATTGTCCCAGCCGCTGCTCGGGCTTCTCCTCACAGGGGCTGCCCTGGCCCTGCAGGCGGTGCCGAGTGGCCAAGCAGATTTTCGTGGGGAGCCCTGTCCCGGGGCAGGGGGGGTCCTGCCTTAGGCAGCTGGTTTTGGGACACACTGAGCCCCAAACTGCCCCAGTGCAGCAGATACTTCCCCGGGGGATGCATTTGCACTCCAAAGCCCAGGGGATTTGGCTGCAGCCCCCTCCCTGTGGGGCAGGGCCCGAGGGCTGCCCCATTTCCCAGGGCTGCTGCCTGCCCAGCTGGCCACAGGCTTAACCCCCCCCCGCCCCCCCCTCCCCCGGCCATCTGCGGGGCCAGCAGGGTTCCTGGCTCCCGGGGCTTTGTTGTCCCCAGCTCGTCCAGGGGGTCCTGCCCTGCACCCTGCAGGAGCCAAAAGTCCGGGGCAGGCAATGTGCTCAGCCCAGGTAGCTTGGGAGAGCCCGCGAGGGCCTTTGGCTTGTCCCCCCTGCTCCGCAGGGCACTGCTGCCCTGGGCTCTGTCCCCCCTGCTCCGCAGGGCACTGCTGCCCTGGGCTCTGTCCCCTCTGCTCCGCAGGGCACTGCTGCCCTGGGCTCTGTCCCCCCTGCTCCGCAGGGCACTGCTGCCCCTGGGCTCTGTCCCTTTCTGCTCCGCAGGGCACTGCTGCCCCTGGGCTCTGTCCCTTTCTGCTCCGCAGGGCACTGCTGCCCTGGGCTCTGTCCCCCCTGCTCTGCAGGGCGCTGCTGCCCTGGGCTCTGTCCCCCCTGCTCTGCAGGGCACTGCTGCCCTGGGCTCTGTCCCCCTCCCCATTTCCCTGCTGTCCAGTCCCTCCTTGTTCTTGCAGCTCTAGGTGTGTCCCACCCAGTGCCTCGGGGAGCCCCTCGGGATCCCATTTGGAGTAGCTGACTCCTTGCTGGAGCCCCACAAGCAGCCCAGGGATTCCCTGCCAAGCCTGCAGCCCCCTGCTCTTCTGCTGCTGATGGCAGCAACCCAGGAGTGCTCCCGGAGCTCGGGCGGCCCAGCGGCACCCCCAGACCCCACTGCTGCCCGGGACATGGCTGTGTCCTCCAGGGCATCACGCCGCCGGCCCCTCCCTGCCTGTCCGGCCGGCATTGTTCCATCCTCCCGCCTTTCCACTCGGATGCTGTCACTCTGGCCCTTAATTGAGGAGGAAAAAAAGAAATATGAGTCTTTGGGAAAAGCAGCCGTACTGTGGCAGAGCCTGGGCTGTGGAGCTGCCCCGGGGAGGGCAGAGCCATGCCGGGGGACAGAAGGGTCCCCGAGGGTCTGCGAGCTGCCAGGTGTGGAGCCCCCGTGTGCAGCAGCCTGGGGCTGTGCGGGAGGGAGGTGAGCAGAGGAACGGCCACTCGGTTCCGGCAGTGAGCCAGGGCCAGGCAGAGCCAGCCAAAACCTGCGGATTGGGGTGTTCTCTTGTGACCGCCGTCTGTCCCAGGCGCGGTGGGAGCCGATGGAGAGGAGTCTGTGCCCCAAGCCGCTGCCTCCGGGGCTCTGAGCTGCTGCGGAGCTCCGCGGCCGGGGGGCCCCGGGGGGAAAGGGGTGGGTTTATCCTGACAGCTTTGCAAACTCCCAACACGCCTGTTAATTAAGTGCTGCTTCATTTGCAGCGCAGGCTGGGAGAGCGGGAGGGCCTGGGGCGGGACATCAATCCCCTCTCCCTGCGGAGGGAGCATCCGGGGAGCGGAGGGTGTGGAGGAGCCCGCGGGCCCCGGGCTGGCTCGGACAGCAGGAGCTGGGGGTGCCCGGAGCACTCCAAGAGCCGTGTGTGCCTTGAGCCCGTGATGCTCATCTGTTGGCCTTTCGCTGTTGGCCTTTCCCTGGAGCAGGCGATGCGGGGATGTGCGCGGCTCTGGGAGCAGCGGCGGTGCCGGGATGTTGCCCCTCGGGACGTGCCCCCGGCACAGCCCGGCCGGGGGGGGACACGGCAGCGTGAGGGGCTTTTTAAATCAAAAAGAAGCCAATCCCCACGTCCCGGTGAGCGCTTCCTGTTGGGATTAGTGGGGCTGCCGGGCATGTGTGTGCTTTTTCTTCAGGAAATACCTTCGGAAAGCCCCGCTGGGGTCTCCAGGGCAACCGGCGCCTGCGGCTCCGCGCCCCCCGCCCGCATTGTCCCCGCGCCGCTTTGTTGGCCCCTTTATTGCCATCGTCACCATCGCCATGGCCAGCACAGCCTGTGGCTTTCGCCGCTTGGAGGGTGCACCCCGGGCTCCCTGCTGCGTGTGCCCAGCCTGGGGGGCACGGCCAGCGCGGAGAGAGGGGCCACAATGAACACGTGCAGCCTCTGCCCGCAGGGCTGTCCCATGTCCCTGTCCCTGCTGTCGCCGTGGGGGGCTAGCCCCAGGGGAGCCGGTGACACTTACGTACGCTTGCTGACACTTTCCATCTGGCCGATGCTCTCTGGGCTGGGCTCTGCTCTCGTTCCATTTCAAAGCTGGAGTAAAGTAATAAACCTGCAGTGGCTGCCCCGGCCTCGGCACTGTGTGGCTTCTGGGGCTGCTCACGGGGGCACCATCGGCTGGAGCTGCCCCTTGCCTCACCGGGGACCTCGGGGCTTGCCACGGGCATGAGCTCTCCTGTCCCCTGGGATGGGACAAGGCCTGTGGGACTGGTGTTCCTGTGCTCCCCTTGCTGTCACCCTGTTTGCCCAAAGGGGCTGTTACCAACCCCACAGCTCCCAGCTGAGGTGAGGACTCCCACTAACCAACCTTTGTGCAGGGCTGGGAGCACCCAGAGCCTCGGGGATAAGAGCCAAGTGTTTGTCTGGCTGATTAACCTTTGGAGAGGTGGCCCCTGTCAGCCTGGCTTGTGCCGGTGGGGACAGCCAGCCCAGCCATGGGGCTCTGCCATGGGGCTCTGCCATGGGGCTGTGTTGCAGGGCTGCACCCGCTGCTGTGGTTGAAGGTACAGGAAAGCAGAGCGTGGGACAGGGCCGTGTCAGGCTAATGAGTCCAGCAATCATTAACCAGAGTGGAGGCCACACCAGTGCCACGGCTCACACCAGCTCCCAGTGCCCCCGGTGCCATCTGTGCCATGCCAGCAGCCACAGTGCTCTCTGCGTGCCAGGGCCGCAGCGCTGCTCCCGCCGAGAGGCCGAGCAAACCTGGACATGCTCATTAGCCTGAGAATTCCTTCTCAGGCCGTTCCCACCATGCCGCGTTTTCCGCCTCATCCCGAGTGCCAGAGAGGAGCCGAGGGTCCCCCAAGGGCAGGGCCCCCCAGAGGGCAGAGCACCCCCAAGGGCAGGGCTCCCCAAAGGGCAGGGCCCCCCAAGGGCAGGGCTCCCCCAAGGGCAGAGCCCCCAAAGGGCAGGGCCCCCCAAAGGGCAGGGCCCCCCCAAGGGCAGGGCCTTCCCAAGGGCAGAGCCCCTCAAGGGCAGGGCCCCCAAAGGGCAGGGCCCCCCAAAGGGCAGGGCCCCCCCAAGGCAGGGCCCCCCCAAGGCAGGGCTCCCCGAAGGGCAGGGCCCCCCCAAGGGCAGGGCCCCTCCATGCCCTCTGCCTCCCCTCTCCGTCCATCACCTCGGCACCTCCCTGCTCCCAGTCATGCTGTTGATGCAAACCAGCCCCTGGCTCAGTGGGGCTGGAGGAGGGGGCTGGCAGCTTTGGAAGGGGATCTGGCCCCACACCCGAGGGTCTGAAGAAGCAGAGGCACTTGCACAGCCTACCCAAGGACCTGTGGCCATTGGGAAGGGACCTTCCTGAACCTGGACTGCTGCTTCCTCAAGCCCTGGCATCAGGCTGGGGTCCCCCAAAATTTCTCCTCCTCCAAAGTCCTTTTCCATCCCCAGGCTACCTCTTGACACTCCACAGGTGTGGCTGCAGGGTGCTGGTGGAGCTGGAGGAGCGACCACCCTGGTTTCCCTGCAGGGTTCTTGTGTTCCATAGGGAAGTTTGCTGATGCGTGGGAAGGGGCAGAGCTGGGAGCCAGATAAGAGCAGGTATGGCTGCAGCGCTGGATTCGTGCTGGTTTGGGTTTTCATGGCTGTTTGTTGCCCACTGACCTGGCTCTGTGTGAGGAGGGAGTCGGGACAGGCAGGAGGATGTGGTGTTACCCAGACCTGGGGTGTTCAGACAGACAGGATGGGATGTCACCGCTGCTTTGGGAGCCTTCGGAGATGCCTGTGACTAATCACTTGAAACACAAATCAGAGCTGTGAGAAGTGCCTGTCCTGTGGAGAAAATCAGGGGAAAACAGGATTGCAAAGCAAGACCCTTCCCCACCACCAAAGGGGCTCCCATTGGTCTTCCCTTCCACGTTAAAATGTTTTGTAACCTCTCACGGAAGAACTGGAGCCCTGGCATTGGTATTACAGCAACTGAGGAAAGGGAATTCTTCCACATCCCACTGTTTTCCTTCAAAAGGAGCAAAAGAAGGAGGAGAAACTCTGGAGCTGCTCATGAATGTTTTTCCCATGAAGCTTTTCATCAGTCCAAGGCAAAGAGAAGTGGCCAGAAAGTGAAGTGCAGGTCACAGTGCGGTGAATCAGAGTTCTGCAGAGCCGAGGTTTCGTCTTTGGCCGTACAGAGTGGCTGTTGGGTGCGGGGAGGAGCAGGGAGGAGCGAGGCCTCACTGCCAGTCCTGGCCCTGTGCTGCCTGCACACCCTGGGGCATTTTGTGCCAGTAGAGACCCTGTGCCACTCGACAGCCACTGGGCCAGGGCAAGCTGCTCAGTGGCAGTGCAGGGCACATGTGCAGAGGGGGGAGCAGAGGTTGTTCTCGTCTGGCTCACTGGGCACTCAGAAATCCTGGGAGGCTCAGCCCTCCAGCTACAGATCAGCTGAAGCTGGAACATCTCCTGGCTGTTTCTGCTGCGTTTATTGGGATTTTCCAGCCCAGTCTCTTGCCCCTGAGAGCAGCATCTGCAGCAGTGCCCTGTGCCCCTTCATGCTGCTCCCACAGCATCCTGAGGCATCCAGCTGGCCAAGAACAACCGGACACACGTCATCAGGGAGGAGACAGAGATCAAGGGGTGAAGAGCTGGGCTCTGGAGCTGTGCCCACCAACCTGTAGCGTTTAGTCTGGGATCATGATCTCACTGCATCCACCCACATCATCACGGGGAGCCTCTGCAGAGCTGTAGCAGCCTGGACCATTCCTTGGGCTGTGGAATTTGAAGAGGTGATTTGAAACCCAGCATCTTTCCCAAGCCTGGGATCAGGAGAGCTGCTCATGCACCACCCACCGTGGAGGGCAGGACTTGAGGACAGAGCCCTGGACACTTGAGGGCTGGGAGAGATGAGATCATGTCACAGCAGGATGGAGAGAAAGGTTCTTTGAGCTGCTCACACAAGTGTCACCTCAGGGAGCTCAGCTCCCCTCCTGGGAATGCTGTGGATGGGAACACCATGGCCAGCACCTGCCTGGCCAGAGCTCCCTGGGCTGACCTGTCCCCCTCACTCCCTGCCTGCTGTCCTGCTGCAGCCCCCAGCCCCTGCCCTTTCATCCCTGCAGTGCCCTGCTCTAACCAGGGTGGGGGTCCTGGTGGCACGGGGACCCCGGCCCGCTTTGCTGGCTGCTGCTTATGGTGGTAGGGATCCTGAGACCCCTGCGAGGCGGCAGAGCCATGCAGGGATTTGGGGTGCTTCTGGGAGAGGGTGGATCCTGCCATGCAGCAGCACTGAGTTGTCACAAGTTGCCTGTTTCTCCCCCATTTGAAGCTCCTGCCCTGTCACGCTCCATAAGAGCCGAGAAGGGTGAGGGCTTTGGAGCTGCCCAGGCACCGAGCAGGTCCTGCTGTGGAGGGGAGCACTTGGTGCTGCTTGGGGTGCTCGCAGCCTCTGCCTCTGCCTCTCCTCTGCTCTGCTGCTGCCGCTGGCTCCATCCCCTGCGTGCTGGGGTCCCCAGTGCCACAGCGGGAACATCCCAGCAGAGGGAACGTCCCAGCAGAGGGAGCATCCCAGCAGAGGGAACATCCCAGCAGAGGGAACGTCCCAGCAGAGGGAGCATCCCAGCAGAGGGAACATCCCAGCAGAGGGAACGTCCCAGCAGAGGGAGCATCCCAGCAGTGGGAACATCCCAGCAGTGGGAACATCCCAGCAGAGGGAACGTCCCAGCAGAGGGAGCATCCCAGCAGAGGGAACATCCCAGCAGCGCATGTCGCTCATTAACCAGGCCGCAGCAGCAGCAGCAGCAGCAGCAGCAGCAGCAGCATGGTTTTTCTTTGGTCTCTATTCCTTTTCTCCTTTTTTTTTCTCTTCTCCTCTCCCCTGCCTCCTCCAGCTCTGCCCAAAGCAAAAATCGAAGTGGAGTCGTACTCGGCCCACCCGGGTGAGCTGCTGCAGCTGCGCTGCCGGCTGCGCGAGGACGTCCAGAGCATCAACTGGGTGCGCGACGGCGTCCAGCTGGCCGAGAACAACCGCACACGCATCACCGGGGAGGAGGTAGAGGTCAGGGACGTGGTGCCCGAGGACTCGGGGCTCTACGCCTGCATGACCAACAGCCCCTCGGGGAGTGAGACCACCTACTTCTCCGTGAACATCTCAGGTTTGTAGCAGCCTCTGCAGGGAAGGGGCAGCCGTGGGGCCAGGCTGTGAAGCGAGGAGAAGGCTGCCTCTGCACACACCTGCACACCTCTGCACACCCCTGCACACCTCTGCACACCCCTGCACACACCTGCACACCTCTGCACATCTCTGCACACCTCTGCACACCCCTGCACACCTCTGCACACACCTGCACACCTCTGCACACACACTGGCCACGCGTGGTGAGTTCGGGCCGACCTCCAACTTGGGGGTGCCCAGAGGAGTTTCCAGTGTGGTGCCGTGGCTTCCTGGCTGCTGCAGTGCAGGGAGAAGGAGCCAGAAATCATCTCCTGTTTATCTGAGGGGGCAGGGGGCTGCAGGGCTGCCCCAGAAGGGGCACGTGCTGAGTGGGAGCCGTGGTCTGCGTTGGTGTTGTTGGAGTGTGAGGCTGGAGAGGGAGGAATGCTCGAGGTGGGGACATGTCTGTGCTCGCGGGGTCTTGGCTGCCACCCCAGCGGGGTTGGTGGCACCAGACATGGGGTGAGGAGCTCCAAAGCCACCTCTGACTGCAAATCTGTTCATGATGTCCATGGCTGCAGGCACTGGGATGGTGGGCTCTGCCAGCCCTGGCTGTGCTGGGGATTGTGCAGCGTATTTCCCCGGGATCCCCACGCCCCTGCCAGGCATCAGCACCGCCCTGCCCTCCCTCCTCCACGGGCACAGGCCCCTCCACCCACCCACGATGTCCGGGCCTTTATCAGCCACAAAGCTCCACTCACACAGACACTGAGCAGGGCCGTGCCTTCTCTTGCAGACGCTCTCCCCTCTGCAGAGGATGATGATGATGAAGATGATTCCTCGTCGGAGGAGAAGGAGGCGGATAACACCAAGCCGAACCGTATGTGCGAGCTGGGTTTGCCCGTGGTGCTGCCCTGTGGGCAGGCAGGGGGAGGCTGGGCACACAGGGGCATGGCCCAGGGCTGGGGCATGGCCCAGGGCCGGGGCAGGCAGCCCAGGGCTGGGGCAGCGGTGGGGGCGCAGTGGGGAGAGCAGGTCTGGGTGCAGTGGGTGAAGCAGCTGGGTCAGAGCAGGGGGTGTGCTCCACGGCTGCCTGGGGTCACTGCTGCTGCAGCCATGTAAGCTGAGCATCCACCCCACAAGGAAAGGGCTGCTGTGACTCGTGGGTAATGCTCGGTGTCCCAGAGCTCCCCTCGCTGCTGTAGCCGGGCCTGGCTGCTGGCATCCCTGCTGCTGGCTGTCTGAGCCCTGCTCTGCACATCCCTGGGGTTACTGCAGCAGCAGGAGGCTGCAGGGTTTGGCCGTGCTGAGCCCTCCCTCTGCTCCACAGAGGCCATCGCTCCGTACTGGACCTATCCCGAGAAGATGGAGAAGAAGCTCCATGCTGTCCCTGCTGCCAAAACAGTGAAATTCAAATGTCCCTCGAGCGGGACACCCAACCCCACGCTGCGCTGGCTGAAGAACGGCAAAGAGTTCAAACCCGACCACCGCATCGGGGGGTACAAGGTACAGCCCTGGGGCAGGGGGGGAACAGCCCCTGGCTCTGTGCACCCCCGGGGCTGGGGGCTCCTGGGCAGGGGGAGGACTGGGAACGGGCTCTGCGGCTGGACAGGCACCAAGCCCCCATCTACACCACCCCAGCAGGGGCAGATGGGCCCCTTTGACACTCCTGTTTGGGAGTCACCCACGGCAGTGACCTGCTTCTGGGTCATGTTTGTACCAGCTGAGCCCTGGGGGAGGGGGCGAGGAGCCAGCCTGGCTTGGCCACCTCCGCCTAATCCCCCCGCCGAGGGCAGGGGCCCGGCAAGGAGAGGGGTCTGGGCATCCCCAGGGGCCCTGGGCTGGAGGAGACCCTCCACGCCCTGCAGTGGTTGATGGGGGCTGCTCCAGCACATGGGGTGCTCCAGCCCATATTTGGGGGCTACTTTGGCTCCCTGAGCTGGGGAGGAGCTCAGTGCTGCTTCCCCAGCACCCACGGCAGAGCCAGGCTGCAGATGCTGCCTGGATGGAATGGCAGCTTGGCTTTCCCCTTCTCACAGCTCCAGACCAGCATCCCAGAGTTCCTTTTCTCCCCAAGGGAGGGGATGACCAGAGCTACTGTCCTGCTGGCAGCAGCTCCAGCGACAAGGCAGCACTGTCCCCTTTTGCCATCTCTCCTCTGTCAGGAGCAGGGCTGCAGCCTGCCTGGGGCTCAGAGCCCGCAGTGTCTGCCAGGCTGGGAGCCCTGAACCAGCCCAGCTGAGGGCTGTGTGGCCACCATCAGCACTGAGTCACATGCCACATGTCACAAGCAGGTCCAGCCGTGGCCCTGCATGCCAGGAGTCAGGGGCAGCAGCAGGAATGCAGCCAGGTCACAGCTCCCAGCTCTGTGCAGCGTGTCCTGGAGAGGGACACAGGCTCACCCCAGGACGTGGGCTCAGGGGTGGGGAGGAGAGGGGCTGCTGGCAGCTCTGTGCCTGCTGGCTGGTGGCAGCACAGTGCCCGGGGTAGCCAGTGGGGCTGAAATGCAGGACTGTGGAAATAACCAGCTTCCAGCTGGGAGGGAGGAATGCAGTCGTGAGCAGGGCTCAAGGAGGGTTTGCCATGAGGAGCCACAGCTGGAGCCAGCAGTGACAGAGCTGGCTTTTGGGGAGCCTCCTCGTGCCCTGTGGCCAGAGGGACCTGGGCAGTGCTCTTCCCAGCACAGCCACTGAGACTCACCCAGAGGAGACGCCCTGGGTCAGCAGCACCCACAGGACACCCAGGCTGCACCTGCCCACTGCCCAGCACAGAGCCAGCTGGCCGTGGGGAGCAGTGGGGGTCCGAGCCCCAGGGCCAGCCGGGGAAGCAGCTCCTGCAGGAGGAACAATGCTGCTCTGTTCCCTCCACACCTGGGGGCCAGCAGAGAGGGGTGCCCCACACCCCAGGCCAGCCCATCGCGCTCGGCCACCGACATCTGCTCCTCGGCACAGTTGGCTCCGTGGCCGGGCTGTCCTGGGACAGCTGGCAGCAATTACAGCCCCTCTGCAGGGAAGGAGAACGGGGACCTCAAAGGGAGATTTGTGTCCTGCCCGTGCCGGGGATGGAACCAGCTCTGGCATGAGCAGGGCCTGGGGCTGGTGTGTGCTGCACGTAACCTGCTCTGCCCTCCCCGTGCCCCCAGGTCCGCCAGGCCACCTGGAGCATCATCATGGACTCGGTGGTGCCATCAGATAAGGGCAACTACACCTGCATCGTGGAGAACAAGTACGGCAGCATCAACCACACCTACCAGCTGGATGTCGTGGGTGAGCAGCACGGGCTGGGGGCTCGCCCCACATCCTCATCCCCCTCAGCCTTCCCAGGCAGGAATGGGTGCTGCACCCTGTAGGGGTGGGTGGGTTGTGCTCCCAGGGAAGGGGTTTGCCACTGTCCCTGCAGCCACCTCCCGTCCCCGTGGCCTCCTGCCCTGACGTCGGCAGCACAGCGGGCAACGAGCCCCACCCTGTTCTGGGGATTTTTAATTGTGGTGAAAATAATTTCATAGAGCAGACAGAAACTTTTTCTAATCGCCTTATTAGCCATAATTCCCAGCTGGGAAGGCTGGTCTGAGCAGTTCCACATGTGGAGCTGTTCTAAATGCCAGTAAATGAACCATTAAAAATGTGATTTAATTTGATTACACTGAGCAAACTGAAGGGAACAGTCAGCGAGGTGAACAAAGGGGTTTGTTAATGCTGACTCACCACAGTGGCAACCACTTTGTTTAGGGCCCGGGCCCTCCATAGGTTTGTTTGACCTCTGACCCTATAGGTGCCGATGTCCCTGTCCCCACCCCGGGGTTTCTCCTGTCCTCCATCCTGGATGCTCTCACCCCATTGCAGGCAGGCTCCTGGGGAAGGGGATGCTAATGCTGCATTGGTGCCCACCTCAGCCAGGGGTGCTGGGCATGCAGGGCCGCAGGGTGCACCTGAGGACGGGCAGCAGGGCACCCCAAACCCCGTTGTAAGGTGCCCCATGCCCCGGTCCCGCAGAGCGGTCCCCGCACCGGCCCATCCTGCAGGCAGGGCTGCCTGCCAACAAGACAGTGGCCCTGGGCAGCAACGTGGAGTTTGTCTGCAAGGTCTACAGTGACCCTCAGCCCCACATCCAGTGGCTGAAGCACATTGAGGTGAACGGCAGCAAGATCGGCCCCGACAACCTGCCCTACGTGCAGATCCTGAAGGTAAAGCCACACGCGGGGTGGTCCCAGCCACGCCCCCGGTTTCCCGGTGCCTGGGGCGGGGACAGGGCACTGGCAGCCACGTGGATGGGCCACAAGAGTCACCTGGGGCTGGGCACCACCCGCCTCGGGGCAGCTGGAGCCCCAGAGCCATCACCAGGCTGCCGCGCAGGGAGCAGGGAGGGCTGTGGTGTGCCACGCTGTGTGCTGGCTCTGCGGTCCCTTTGGAGCCCCAAGGGCACACGCCACAGGGCTGGGTGGGCTGTCCTGGACAGCGAGCACAGCACTGGGGCTGGAGCTGAGCCCTGGATCATCCCAATGAGAGCAGCTCCCTCTGCACACCAGCAGTGCCACTCAGCAGGCACACTGGCCACCGGTCCAGCTGTGGCAGGAGGTCACACTGGGTGGCCTTTAAAGACCCCTTCCAACCCGTTCTGATATTCCATGCAGCCATCCCCAGCTGTGTTCCTGACCGCTGGGAAGCAGGGGGGAGCAGGGTTACACCCCCCTTCCTGCCTGTGACCCCCCTGTGTGCAGCCCCGTCCCTCCCACCCGCCCGTGGGTGTGGGGGAGCAGCCCCTGCGCTGGCAGAGCCGATGCCAGCCCTGGGGCACTGCGGTTCCTGAGCACATCCCCGTGCTCCACGTGTGACTGTGTGTTGTTGGTCTGTTCTCCACGTGTGACTGTGTGTTGTTGATCTGTTTGGTCTGTGCTCCACGTGTGATTGTGTGTTGTTGGTCTGTTCTCCCCGTTCTCCACGTGTGACTGTGTGTTGTTGGTCTGTGCTCCACGTGTGACTGTGTGTTGTTGGTCTGTTCTCCCCGTGCTCCACATGTGACTGTGTGTTGTTGGTCTGTTCCCCCATGCTCCATGTGTGACTGTGTGTTGTTGGTCTGTTCTCCCTGTGTGACTGTGTGTTGTTGGTCTGTTCCAGCACTCGGGGATTAATAGCTCTGATGCGGAGGTGCTGACCCTGTATAATGTGACAGAGGCCGAGAGCGGGGAGTATGTTTGTAAGGTTTCCAATTATATTGGCGAGGCCAACCAGTCTGCGTGGCTCACGGTCACCAGGCCCCTGGCCACAGGTAACCGGAAGAATGCCTGGCGGTGGAAAACCAAACTCTGGGCTCTCTTGTTTCTGCTGTGTTTCTGGTGCAACAACCATGGAAAAATACCCGGCGGGGCCGGCTGGGCGCTGCGCTCTGTGTGTGTCCCAGTGTCTCTGCTGTGTGCTGATGTCTTGTGTCCCACTGTCTGTCCTGTGTGCTGCCCTCCCCGTCATGCAGACACCAGAGCTGCCCAGGTACCTGCTGGGTCTGGCACCGCTGAACCTGGCTCTCTGAGGCTGCCATCAGGCCAGTCCAGGCACCCCAGGCTGGCACAGTGCTGCCTCCCCTGTCTCTGCTGGCCTCCCATCTCCATCCTCTCGTCTCTGTCCTGTCTCTGTCCTCCCATCCCCATTCTCTCATCTCCACCCTCCCGTCCCTGTCCTTTGCCTCCCCGTGTCAGCGAGCCAGCCGGCCGGCTCTGCCCGGGCTGATTTCTCCATGAGCCCATCGCCAGCATGTTGGATGGGCAGGACACTCAGCGTGGTGAAGGGTTTTAACCAGCATCTCCGTAGGGCCGCCGGGATGAGTGGTCAGGCAGAGGGTCTCTCTAGCAGGTCTGCAGTGGTCTCTGTCTGCTCCCCGGGGGTCTGGCAAATGAGACTGGGCTCTCCCTCCTCTCTGGCCTCCTCCCAGAAGATCTCATGTCGTTTGCTTCTCCGTTTTTTGCTTCCATTTTTCCTTCCAGACGGCTGGCGTTAACACGACAGACAAAGAAATGGAAGTCCTTCACTTAAGGAATGTCTCATTTGAGGATGCTGGGGAGTATACATGTTTGGCGGGTAATTCTATTGGGATCTCCCATCACTCTGCATGGTTGACAGTTCTCGAAGGTATATACTCCTCTTCCTCTCCCTTTCCTCCCTCCTTTCCAACGTATGCATTGTGGTCCGGGAGAGAGCCCTTCCCAGCCCCCGTCCCCTTGGAGCGGGTCAGCGTGGGTGCTGCAGGGCTGCTCTGCAGCTGGAGCAGCATGGGGCAGTGTCCCCCTGCTCTGTGCCCCCCTCCACCCCAGCTGGGGTCTGCCCCTGCTCTCTCCCTGGCCCTGGCAATGCATACCTGGGGAACCTAACCAGGGGTAGCACAGGATGGTCCCGCAGCCCCGGGCCAGGCCAGGCCAGCGCTGCCCGCTCAGGGGGCACCCGGGGAGGTTTGGGGGTGCTGGCAGCACTGCCCTTCTGCCTGCCAGGGCCTGGCCTTGCCCTGCGGTGCAGGACCGTCGGGGCTGTGTGTGCTTGGCTGCCCCGTGCCATTGATGCTGCTCCTCAGGATCAATGCATGGACCAAAGCCTGATAACAGCTGTGGGAAAGTTCTTGGGGTGCTGTGTGGTCATTGCTTTCCAGCCAAAACTTTCCCAGTTATCAGCCACTGCTTTGTCTCGGGTGTGCTCAGAGGTGGGACAGGAATCTTCAGCTCCCTCTTACCCCTCTGTCCAAGGCTCTGCTCTTTGGGGGCGTCAGGCTGGGGGTGCAGAAGCTGCAGTGGCAGCCCCGTCCTGCCGCATTCACCACGGCCGTGGCACATGGCTGCGGGCTCCGGGCTGTTCATGGCTCCAACACCACCTCAGCCACCAAAGCAGGGTCTGTGGGTCCCTTCTCCCCACCAGCCCAGGTCCCACAGCAGGTCATTGCCACTGGAGTGCCACTGGCTGCTCTGTTCCCAGCTCTCCCCAGTCATGACCAGCAAGGCCTGGACTCCCAGCCCCGGCAGACACCCCGTTCCATCACACCATGCACGGGGTAACCACAGATCCTGAGGGACCTGCAGCTCCCAAGCGTGGGCAGAGCACAGCAGCTGGGACAGAGACCTGTCCCTGGAGGTGCCTGTGGTGCTGCATCCCTGTGGGGTGACTCAGGCCCCGTCCCCCCACTTCATGCCTGTCCCAGCTGACCCCATCCCGCCCTGGGCTGCCTGCAGAGGTGGCAAAGGCGTTGCTTGGCCATGGGAATGATGAGCTGGGGGCTACTTGCACGCCTTCCCTGCAAGGGTGGGTGGGCAGCCCCCAGTCCCTGCTGCACCGACGGCCCCACTGAGCTTGGGGAGGAGCCAGGGGCTGCCCAGTGCCATCCCTGGGGCCTGGCAGGTGCTAACAAACACCCTGTTCACGCCGACCCAGCCATTGAAGACACCCCAGCCATGATGACATCTCCCTTCTACCTGGAGATCATCATCTACTGCATCGGAGCCTTCCTCATCTCCTGCATGGTGGTGACCATCATCATCTACAAGCTGAAGAGCACCACCAAGAAGACAGACTTCAACAGCCAGCTGGCCGTGCACAAGCTGGCCAAGAGCATCCCCCTGCGCAGACAGGTAACAGAAAGTAGAGAGGGGGTTTGTTTGCACCTACTGCCTGTCCTGGAGCCCAGCCCTTCCCAGGGATGTGGGGAGGAGGGATGGGAAGGCCCGGGACCACCTCACCCTGCTGCATGTGCCAGCCACTCCAGCCTGTGCCCACCAGGGGCACGGATGGGACTGTCCAGGCTGTGCCTCCGCCGGCAGCACCGTGAGCAGGGTGGGGCGGCTGCACAGCTCCCCCTCAGCCCCCCTTGACCGGGCTCACGAGGAGAACCGGGAGGATTTGCAACAGTTTAAGGTTTGAGCAGAGCGTGGTGCACACTGAGGAGATGGGAGAGCTCCCAGGCTGTGCATTTTGGGCCGCAGCGTGATGGAGACTGGTTATAAATTCCATGGAGGGGAGCAGCAGTGGCAGGCACAGAGGCAGGGTGGGCAGGGGGCTGCGGGCAGGGGGCTGCCAAGGCTCCCATCACCATCTCCCCCCCGGGGGGCTGCCAAGGCTCCCATCACCATCTCCCCCCCGGGGGGCTGCCAGCCGCGGGGCTGGCACTGCGTGAAGGTAACCCACGGCCCCGCTGCAGGTGTCGGCAGACTCCAGCTCCTCCATGAACTCGGGCGTGATGCTGGTGCGGCCCTCGCGCCTCTCGTCCAGCGGCACCCCCATGCTGGCCGGCGTCTCCGAGTACGAGCTCCCCGAGGACCCGCGCTGGGAGCTGCCCCGGGACAGGTGAGCGCCGGCCCCGCCCCGGGTGGGAGCTGCCTGAGGATGGTGGTGCTGCTGCCGGGACCGACCTGCTGCCCCTGCATCGGGGTCTTGTCCCACCAGGCTGATCCTGGGCAAGCCTCTGGGAGAAGGCTGCTTTGGCCAGGTGGTGCTGGCAGAAGCCATCGGCCTGGACAAGGACAAGCCCAACCGTGTGACCAAGGTGGCGGTGAAGATGCTCAAGTGTAAGTGGCAGCAAGAAGGGTGGTCCTGGCATGATGCCACAGCGCTGGCTGGGGTCTGGGGTCTGCAACGCAGCCTGGCACCTCTCACTGCTGCCTTTTCCGCTTTAGCCGACGCCACAGAGAAGGACTTGTCTGACCTCATCTCCGAGATGGAGATGATGAAGATGATTGGCAAGCACAAGAACATCATCAACCTGCTGGGAGCCTGCACACAGGATGGTGAGGGTGCATGAGTGTCCCCTCTGCCAGCCCTCCAGCTGCTGTGCACGGGGAGGGGCTGGCCTGGCAGCCCTGGCCGTGTTGCAGCCTCTGATCACAGCACCCCCTCAGGACCCCTCTATGTGATCGTGGAATATGCCAGCAAGGGCAACCTCCGGGAGTACCTGCAGGCACGGCGGCCCCCGGGCATGGAGTACTGCTACAACCCCACCCGTGTCCCCGAGGAGCAGCTCTCCTTCAAGGACCTGGTCTCCTGTGCCTACCAGGTGGCGCGGGGCATGGAGTACCTGGCCTCCAAGAAGGTGAGGAGCTCCCAGGAGGCTGTGGTGGGATGGGGAGCCCAGTCTGCCTGGGGCGTGCACCCTTCCCTCCCCGCCCGTGCCATCGTGGGGAACCATCCCGTGGCTGACAGCCCCGTGCTCTGTCAGTGCATCCACAGGGACCTGGCAGCCAGGAACGTGCTGGTGACAGAGGACAACGTGATGAAGATTGCTGACTTTGGGCTGGCCCGTGACATCCACCACATCGATTACTACAAGAAGACAACAAATGTGAGTGGTGTGCGAGGGGTTTGGTGGGCTGGGGGTGCTCCAGTCTGTGCTGGGAATGCCACACGCGTGCAGGGCTCACCCCTGCCCCAGGGTCCCTCACAGCCATGGAGCCACTGCGGGGTTTTGTGTCCCAGGGTCGCCTGCCAGTGAAGTGGATGGCCCCCGAGGCTCTCTTTGACCGAATCTACACCCACCAGAGTGACGTGTGAGTAGGGCCTGCTGGGGAGATGCGTGGATGGGATTCCTCTTGATTGAATTAAATTACAATTGGTGTCAGCCAACCAAATGCTTTGCATACAAATTGTATTTGCTGCTGGGACTCATTTGTCCTGCTAAGTGAGTCAACGCTGTGCATGGTTGTTCCTCCCACCAAAACAACCTCCAACCATACCCAAACTGGGGCCCAGCAGGGTGTCAGTGCCCTGGAGCTGGTGCCCCAGCATCTGCCCTGTGTTCCCAGGTGGTCCTTCGGGGTGCTGCTGTGGGAGATTTTCACGCTGGGTGGGTCACCCTACCCCGGTGTGCCCGTGGAGGAGCTCTTCAAGCTGCTGAAGGAAGGTCACAGGATGGACAAGCCCAGCAACTGCACCAACGAGCTGTGAGTGCAGTGCCAGGATGGGGAGGATGGGTTTGAAGTCTCTGAGTGCCATTGCCAGGCCCAGAACACGGGCTGGGGCATGGAGGGTGACAAGCAGGTGTTTGGAGTTACAGACCCAGCAGTTCCCAGCCCCGCAAAACCATCAGTCCATCAGATTTGCAATAATCAGCATCTCCCTGGACAGGAGGGAACCCCAGGGTGACCCCAGCACAGGGACCAGCCCAGACTGTCCAGCCTCCTCCCCAAAACAGCCCTTGGTCACGAGGGCAGGCGGGAGGGTTTCCCTTCCTTCCACACGGGGATTACCCTCAATCCCTGGAGCAGCATCTCCATGGGCCGTGGGTCCCAGCCTGGGCACAGGGACACATTCCTGGTGCTCCTCTGCTCCCGTGGGTGGGGGTCCCCAGCTGCTGTCCCCGGGCTGAGCCCCCGCCTCCCCCTGCCCTGGCAGGTACATGATGATGCGGGATTGCTGGCACGCCGTCCCCTCCCAGAGACCCACCTTCAAGCAGCTGGTGGAAGACCTGGACAGGATCGTGGCCATGACCTCCAACCAGGTAGGAGAGGTGGCACCTGGGTGAGGCGCTCCCTGGGGGCTGCCCAGTCCCCTCCTGAGCCACCCCTGGGGTTTGTCCCTCTCAGGAGTACCTGGACCTCTCCATGCCGCTGGATCAGTATTCTCCTGGCTTCCCGGACACCCGCAGCTCCACCTGCTCCTCGGGAGAGGACTCTGTGTTCTCCCATGACCCGCTCCCGGACGAGCCGTGCCTTCCCAAGCTCCCCCCTCAGCACAGCAATGGTGCACTGAAGCGACACTGAGGGTGGCCCTGGCGCTGCCGTGCCCGTGGACGCTGCCCGCACAGCCTGGTTGTGCTGAGCTGTTGCAGAAAGGTTCAGAGACATCCGTAGCATCTCACGTAACCAAAACCACCCAGCTCCTGCCAGCTTCTGCTGCCGCCTCCTGTCAGCTCTCCACAGCCCAAAGGATTCGGCTCCAGGGTTTTTATGGCCTTTCCTCCTTGCGTTTTTAAGCCTCTTTTCCATGAATTCTGTGCTTGAGTATTCCCACTTGGCTGAGCTGAAATCCTCTCCCGTGGGCAGTGCTTGGCCGAGGAGCCAGCCAGGCATCCTGGGGTGGCACCTGCTGGTGGGGCACAGAGCCGGGCTGGTCTGCCACTTGGAGAGCCGAGAGCAGCACCCGGTGCCTGCGGCTGCACAGGGGGGCAGCCCTGGCATTCTGGGAGCCTTGGTGCGCCAGGAGCCTCACTGGGAGCCTCACTGGTGTGCCAGCAGCCTCACTGGGAGCCTCACTGGGAGCCTCACTGGTGTGCTGGGGGCCTCACTGGGAGCCTCACTGGGAGCCTCACTGGGAGCCTCACTGGGAGCCTCACTGGTGTGCCAGGAGCCTCACTGGTGTGCCGGGAGCTTTGGTGTGCTGGGACCCTCCGTGTGCCCAGAGCCTCGTGCTGTGGGGCTCCCTCTCTGCCCAGGATCCCCGGGGCTGGTCCTGCAGCCCCCAGGGCGAGCTCCAGTGGGCTTTGTTGAGCCCCCAGGGCCAGCTCAGTGGGCTTTGTTGAGCCACACCCAGCACATCGGGGCAGGAGCCCTGCACTGCTCAGAGGCGACCAAACCCACCTGTGCTAAACCCTGAGTCCCGTGTACATAACGAAAAATATGTATAAATATGAATATATATTTACATGTCTTTTTAAAAAGGGTTGTTACCAGAGATATACCAGTTTGGTAGGAAGGTACTAGTGGCTGGTAGATATCAGTTGCTATAAAAAAAAAAAAGTCATATATTTTGCTATTTTTGCTGTTTTTATTTTTTTAAATTATGTTCTAAACCTATTTCAGTTTAGGTCCCTCGATAAGAATTGCTGCTGCTGCTTCAGTTTTATATGGGGTTGTATTAAACAATAATAATAACGTGTCGATGCCTTTTGGGAATCCCTTGTCATGACGTGCCTGGCCCTGCCCGGGCCCCGCGTCCCCCCCGCCCCATCCCAGGGCTCCGGCGGGGCTGGGGCCGCCCGGTGCCCCCCGCGGCTGTGCGGGGACGGGGACGGTGCCATCGCCTGCCCGTGGGGAGGAGCAGGACGCGGGTCACGCCGGGCTCCGGGGGCTCGGTGCCAGCCCCGCTGTGCCCCCCGGGCAGCCCCCGCTCCCCGGGCAGCGCCTGCCAGTGCCTTACCGGGGGAGCAGCCCCATCCCCGCTCTGCCCGTCCCTGCTCCCCGGTGTGTCCCACTGCCGGAGCTCTGCTCCACCGAGCTGGCACCTGGGCGGGCGGGGCAGGGGCCACCTGAACCCCCTCCCTCCCTCCCTGCCGCTGGTGTCCAGACGCTGGAGCCAGGCCGCTGTTACTTGAAAAGTTTATTTTGCCTTTGTATGGAGAAATATTATTTGTTGTAAACTCTTCTGTAATGAATCTGGAATTCTTGTAATTATTAAAGACTTTAACCGCGACTTGGCCACCCACGGCCCATCCCTGGGGCGGTGGGGAGGGGGCTGGCAGGGCTCTGGGTGCTCGAGCCCATCCAGGCAGCAGTTTGGGAAGATGATGCTCAGGGAGCAGCCGTGATGGCAGCTGGTTTTGTGGGAATTCTGGTTTTCACGGCTCCGGCACTCCCCATAAAAATGTTTTCGCACCCTGCAGCCCACGGGGCGTGGGCAGTGGTGTGGGAGGTGGCTGGCCGTGCAGGGAGGGAGGGGTGAGGGGGGCTGCCAGCCTCCAGAGCCTTTAAATGCTTAAGCTGAGGCAGCTGCAGCATCACCGGCCTCCCCGGCCTTTTTAAATGCATCTGCTTGTTGCTATTTCCCGGTGTAAATTAAATCGATCAGCTGCACTCTGCCCACCCCCCACCCCCTTTAAATTAAGTAGAGCTTTTAATCAAGTGATTTATGTTGAATTTGCGGCCCTGGATTAAACTCGCAGCCCAGGCGGGGGGAGCAGGGCTGGGGGCTCCATAAATCACTGCTCTCCCCGGGACCGGCTTGGCGAGGCGCAGGGAGAGCTGCAGTTCGTGTTTACATCATCCCAAAGTGCAGCTCTCACCATCTCCTGCTCATTTCCTGGGGTTACCAGGAGGGCAATTAAATATGATAATAAGCAGAGCAGCTGCAGCAGGGCTGCTGGTGCTCACTGCCAGGCTGGGGAAGGGGCACGTGCAGCTGGGTGCCCACGGCATTCCGTGGGGACACAGGAGTGGAGGGTCCCCAGGGTGCTGTCCTGGCTGGCACCCAGCAGAAACCATGGAGGCTGCTGGGACAGGGCTGCCTGAATGCTGGACCCCAGCAGGAAGATTCGTCTCCTCTCTCCTCTTCCCGGTAAGCCATCCTCTCCATGTGGACAATCTGGGGGATGGGCACACCCCAAAACTGACCTCAGCACCCACCCAGCTCTGTGGGGCACCTGCAGGACCAAAGCACCCCCAGCTGGGACCCTGCCCAGGGGATGCACACAGCACTGCCCAGCACCAAGGTCTCTGCTTAGGAGGGAGATGGCATGGGGTCCCTTGGGCAATGGCTCCAGAGCAATGGAGGATCTAAAGGTGCTGCCCTCAGGAGCCCCTGAGTGGGTTGTGGGCCATCAGTGGCTGCTGAATGCTTGGCCTGCACCACGTTTGGCTCTCACAGCATCCTTTGTCTTCTCCACTCCTTGCCTTCCTCGTTGTCTCCTTTTAAAGCCCTCAGGCTGTGCAGGGCTGGGACAGTCCCTTGGCCCCAGCCCAGGATGTGGCTGCTCTGCCAGCGCTGAGCTGGGCTTTGTCCCCCTGCCAGCCATGGCAGGAACCTCCTGTGCCATTCCACCTTGGCACAGGGGCCCAGGCTTGGAGCAGGGCTCAGTGGATGCTGGGGAGTGATCCCCCCAGCCTGGGACCATGGGTGCCCCCAGCCCCCTCAGCTGCCCTCTGTCCCCTGTGTCCCACCCAGCTGTGGGGTCAGCAGGACCCCAGGGTCCAGCTCCAGCCTGCCTGGCCACCCACAGCCGAGCAGAGAGAGCCAGGTGTGTGCAGCTGCAGCTGGGGCATGTGGCTCCCCCACACCCTGGCTGCACCATGAGGAGAAGCAGGATGGACAGCGTGACAGGCAGTGGCATGGGACCATCCCTGGGGACACCTTGGCGACATTGCCACCTGCACCCCATCCTGCTCCAAGCAAGGTTTGACAACGGAGCCCTTGCCCCACATGACTTTAGGCTGGGATAAAGCTCCATCTCCTTTGTTCCACGTTTATAGCAGAGGCAGGAGGGCTGCAGGAATGCGGCGCTGGGATCCGGGAGCTGTAAATCCCAGCCTTTGTTGTGCTTGGGCCGCACTAAATCACTGCCTTTCCCTCTGAATACTAATCTCCTCCAAAAGTGCTGACCGGGGCATCTTTCCCCAGCAGCTTTCTGGGGAAGAGGCTGACGCAAGGCCCGGGGCTGGCGCTGGCACAGGAGCAGCACCCAGCAGAAATCCCCGACTCCCGGGCGGGCTGGGACGGACAGGGCGCCACAACACCCGGCTCCAGGCTGGAGCAGCGATAGTGTGAGGATGCCCGGGGGAAGGATAAACAGCAGAGGAGCTGGTTCTCCAGGCTGAGGGGAGACTGGAAGGTGTTTGGCACCGGCGTGGCTGGAAAAGCTCTCCCCACGCCAAAGCACACACGGCCTTGGATCTCTGCAGCGTTTCATTTGCCCAGTGTTGCAGAACAGAATCCCGTGATTTATGGGGCTCCGCGGGGGTCGTTTCCTCCCCTCGCTCAGAAGGTCATGAAGCAGAATTGCTGCCTCTCCCCTCTGTGTGTCTGCAGGGTACGGGGGCCCTGGGAAGGTGCCCGGGGGCCCTGGGAAGGTGCCCGGGGTCCCGACGTGCTGGGCAGAGGTGAGACCTGGGCACGTCCCGCAGACAGCCCTGTGAGGCTGGGGGAGGAGGGGATTTTTGATCTGAAAATGGATTTGTTCAGAGGTGTGTGAGGGATTCCCTCGGGTTCATCCCCTCTGCCTGCTCCGGGGCCCGGCTCCCCCGGGAGGGAGGAGGCTCCGCCACGCCTGTGCTCGCTGCAGGCTGGCCCCGGGCGTGGGGCTGGCGGTCACCGCGGGAAATCCAAGAGCGAGTCCCAGCTTCCAGATCCTTCTCAATTGAAAACACGGGAGACAAATGGACACGTGAGCCCTCGCACACACACCAGGGTGACGTGGTCGTGGTGGTGCATGGCTGGAGGACGCGGACGAGCCGGGCACCAGAGCCCAGGCAGAGCTCGCCCACGGAAGGGCGGTGCCCAGGTGATGTCCGGGCTGCCCGCCAGCCCCTCTTCACTCCCCATCTGGGAAACCTCTCAGCAGAGGAATGTGCTGCTCCCTCGGTAGCCGGCGCTGGCTGGCTCTGCCTTCCTCCCGCCCAGGACAGCCGGCAGCCTCCCCTCCCTGCGCCCGGAGCAGCGGCCGCCGGGCCGGGCAGGACCTCGGGGTGCTCGGATGGAGGAGGAGGCTCTCGGGGGTGGAGGCCGCCTGGCAAATGAACCTGACCATTTCACCCCAAATCTCCCCGGGGTTCCAAAGGCTGCCAGGAGAAATTCAGCAGGGTTTGGGAGCAGGAGCAGTCACGGGCTGAGCACCAGGCGGGAGGAGGTGCCTTCCCTCATTATGGCGCTAAGAGGCAGCAGTGACTCCACAACGAGGGTGTTATTTTATTGAAATAACAATTGCTCCCATTTATTAGACACAGATCCAGCACTGCGGACGGGCTGGATGCACAGGAGAGGCTCAGGTACAGAGCTAAGGACACAGAACTCCTGGCAGCTGGCTCTGCTTTGCTGTAGGAGCCTGAGGCCTCAGGTTTAAAGTGCTGCTCACACCTGAGCTTGGAGAACTGGCTTTCAGTCAGGCTGTTCTAAAGGCTGTCTGACCTCTGGAAGAGACATTGCATTCCTACTTAGCACCAAAACTAATTTTACAGTAAGTATAAATATACATATTTAAAATCCATAACGTGAGTAATTTCTCAGCATTTACATAGGACAGAGTAAAAAATTTAACAAATGCTAAAAACAGCTTTTCAGTATCCTCTGAGAGTCTGGCAAAAACTGAGTCATCACTGGAGCCTGTGAGGAGTCACTTTGTGAAGTGTGGAGAGCATTGGTGTGTATTCTGAGCCTGCTAAGGATTAACCAAATCTCCACACTTGGAAGAGGTGTGCAGGTCCTGGGTTGCTCCCTCACGTGACCCAGAGGGATCTTGAAAGTGCAAGTCTGATTCTGTCACAGTGTGTGGCACCTGCAGAGCTCTCCCTGGGGAAGCAAACACTCACAGGTGGAGGCTGTTCCTGTCACTGCTCTGCTCCTGACCAGCAAGGTCTGAAATCCTTCTGACCAGTTCTACCACAGCACCGAGTGCTGCTCCCTCCTTCCCTCCTCAGTGAAACTGTGGCCACGTGGGTTGTTGTGGGCTGGTCATTGGTTAAAACTCCCTAATCAGGACCAAGAGCCTGAGCTGTGACACTCAGGACAAGCTACTGGCCCTGGGTGTGTGGGGATGTTCCTGCAGAGGATTTCACACTGAAGAACAGGCTTTGCTGGACCCCCAGCCCAGCCTGTTCTGTGCACAGGCCACTCTGACACGAAAAGCTGCCTTTGCTAAGCACAAACACCTGCTCAGGAACAGCACAGACAGCAGCACCATCATTAACATATTTACACCATAAGTTAAAAGTAGCAGGGCAAGGATCCAGCACAAAAGAGATGTCTGGAGCCATCCAGACAGCAGTGGCCTAGTTGCTAACAAGCTTGGGACAGAGAGAGAGAGGCCCCTCAGGGCTACTGCCTTGTTGTGTAGAGCAGCCTCCTGGGAAACCCCTGTTCCCTTTGCAGGAGGGGTGGAGATGGAAGCTGCTTCCTCCCAGTGCTGGCTCCAGGTTAGGCTCCGTTGGCACCGGCCTTGCTGCTCTGGGATGCTTCCATTTTGGCCTAGGGGCAAAAGAAAAGAGCAGATTTTGGGCAGTACAAATGTTTCTTGACATTCAAAATCTTTTCTGAAGGTGTCATCCCATTTAGCATGGGAAGCTGCTCTGGAGAGTAACAGCTGATAAGGAGCAAAGTTCCTCAGGTTAAAGGAGATAGGAGCCTGTCTGGACTCCCAAACTTGCCTTAAGCAGCATCCCAGATGTGCACATGAGCACCTAAATCAAAATCAAATATTCACAGAAAGAAAATGGGCAAAACAAAGACAATCCTTGCAGAAATTTTTACAGATACGAAGTGGCTCTTAACACCCTGGTGCCTCCAAGGGAAGGCTGGTCTGTCCTAGTGGCCCAAGGCAGACTATTAAGGAAGAGTACAAGGATATACCAGTAATTCCCCCAGTGCTCTGCTCCCTCCCCAGTTTGTCTGCTCTCTGTCATGTGTAATATTTTTGTATTGAATAGCCCTCAGTGCAGTTCTCATCCAGTTTCTCCAGCTGCTCCTTGAACTCAGCATTCACAGCATCCTGTACTATGAACTTCCAGGTTTGGCTGCAAGCTGTGTGAAGAACAATCTTTTGAGAAGTGTAAGAACTCTGACAAGCTCACCTCTCGTGGGGGAGGCTTCACTGTTGCTTTTGAGAATGGCAATTTCTCTGTTGGCTGGGACACAAATTCTTCACTCTTTAAGGAAAAAGCAGCTGTAAGTCACAGAACTCTCTCAGAAAGGTCTAACCCCCCCAGCCCCTTTTCCCTTCTGAGCAAGGCTGTTCCCTGCTCACTTTGTGAAAGCTTTGCTGGCATTTCCATTGTTTCCCCAGCACAATTTAACTATGTGGAAATATTTCTGGCAGTTGATACAATATTCCTTGATTCCTGCTGCTGCTTTTATCAGCTGGGACTAATCTAAGGAATTCACTGCAGCGTGATGCTGAGAACCATATGCTCTGGCTTTCTTACTCTAGATATTTTGGCTCGTTTTGTCCTGGATAACTGAACCCAAATTCAGTAAGAGGGCTAAAAACAAGTCCTCTTTAACTGGCTTCTCTGAGCTGAATGTACCTGGGCTGAGGCCTGAAGCAATTCAGGTCGAGTCCTCCCTGGCTGGGAGCCAGTTTGTGGTACTGAATAACCAGCTGCTGTGCCACAGCAGATCCCTGTTCCTCTCCCTTGTCTCTTAAACCAGAACATGCAAGTGTGAGGCTCTTGGGGGGAAAACATGCACACAGTGCAAGAACAGACACTGCTCATGCTCTGTGCCACGGTGCAGAACATTGGTTTTGTCCAGCTTTGGAAAGGTTTGGTCACACTCAACTCCCAGTGATTTCTGCACGTTTTCCTGCTTGCAGACTGCTATTTCTAACCTTTCTTGCCTGTACAACAGGGGCAGGATCCAGGAGGGTCTCTTTCCCTTCAAGCATGGATGTCACCACTCCAGCAGCTTCACCTGTCTGCAGAAGAACACAGAGTCATAACTTCAGTTCACGTGCAGGGTCAGAAAACAAGATTCCTATCACAGTCCTTCATTTTTATAATGCATAATGGTTGAGCTATTAACCTAAAAGTTTTATTCAAACAACTCGCCTTGTTCTGTGGAATGGGAACAGATTGTGGCTTTACACCTATTAAGTACAAAGCACGGGAAAGCAGGAGGAGAGAAGAAGGAACGTTCTCCTTTAAATGGAGGTCCAGCCACTGTTGGAAGAAAACAGAAGGAAAAGTTGCTTCATATTGGCTCTATGTGGGTATTTATTAATACAACACTCTCTGTCCTTAAAGCAATCTTACAGTTTTAAGTTATCATAATGAGAAGAAATGGGTCTGAAAAATTAGGAATACCACCCACTTCACCTTGCTTGTATCTGACCCTGGTTCTGTGTGGTTTTCCCTGTAGTCTAGGATGTAATCTGAACTCTTCATGCCTTAGAGCTCAGCTCCGCAGGTGAGGATCCAGCTTGAAACTCATGCATGAATTCTCAGGAAGCTGTGCCTGCTGTACCTGACCACTGCCTGGAATCTGTCCTCTGAGGAACCTGGCCACACCAGCCCATGCCAGGGCACACTCACCTGCCCAAGCTGCTCCTTCAGCTGCTCCTCAGTGAGCCCCACTGACCGCATCCCTCTGGCCCTGCAGGCGCTCTGCAGCTCCGACACGCTCAGGCCACTGACCCCTTCCTTGGCAATCATCTGCAAGGAACAGCAACGTTCCCATCCAGGCACAGAGTAAGCCAAGGCCCTGTTGCACCTGAACAGACTTCTGGAGGCCCCCAGTCCAATCTCCTGTTCAAAATTGCTCAGCATTTTCCATTTGTGCTTTAAGCCTCTTTAGGGATGGGGATTTCACAGCCTCCAGCCAACCTGTTCCACTGTTTACCCACTCACTGATTTTATTTTTTTTTTTTCTTATCAAGTTGAAACTCCCCTTGCTGCAACTTATGGCCATTACCTGCTGTCCCTCCACTCTGCACATGTAAGTCTGGTTCCATTTTCCAAATAACCCCATTGCACATCAACAAAATCCCCTTTTTGTAAGTCAGCATGACTCCAAATGAAATGTTTTAGTGACAATATCTGCAGTGCCACCTTCGTTACAGTTCCCCAAAGCCTGCAAGGGAGCAGGGAGATGAACTCTCATTCTGTTTTCTCCTGGGATCTCTCACGGGGAGGATCTGAGTCCCATGGGTATTAAAGTCCCCTGCTGTTGGGGTGTGTGGGCAGGGACACGAGCCCGGTGCGGGCACCGAGCGGCTCCCGCGGGTGCCGCAGACCCACCTCGTCATCGGCCTTGATGCTGCGCAGCCGCAGCAGCAGCTGGAAGCGCAGCAGGTTGTTGGTGCCCAGGGGCTGCAGCTCCAGCAGCTTGCACAGAGCCACCAGCTGCGGCCGCTCCAGGTGCTCCAGGGTCAGCTCGTCCTCGAAGAGCTTGGAGAAGCGCACGACCTCCTGCGTGCTGGGCTGGTGGCCGCTGCGGCGGATCTGAGCCAGGCACAAAGGCAGACCTGAGCAGGACTGCCATCTGGGAATCTCCTCCCCCCTTCCCCCTCCTCACACTGGGATTTCTGTCTCTGCTGGAGGCAGGATGATACAGTTAAAAGTCAAACTGTGATTGAGTGGCCACTGGAAGTTTCACAGGGTGAAAGGTGCACCCTTGCAGGCTCTGACAGCAGGGAGGCACCCAGGGAACAGCACCTGACAGGGCAGCTCTGTGCTGTCAAACATCTCCACAATCCTGGTACAAATCCTGTGTTCTCTGCCCAAACCAGCAGTACTAAAGACACACGTCTTTACACAGACACACGTCTGTGCCATGGCTGCCATCCCCAGCACGGCCCATCCTACCTCATGCAGGTAAGAGGAGAATTGTTTCCCTTGTCCTGTGTCTGCTTTGTTCCTTTTGGCCATCTCTGCAATGGTCTCCCGCAGAAACTTGGCTAACTCCAGCCTTGCATTTAACTTCTTCTTCAGCTTTTCTTCCTTCATTTGGGAAATACAAAATTATAAATTAGAAAATATAATGCAAGAAATAGAATTGCCGTGCACATACCTTCTGATCCCTGTCTACAGCACAGCCTTCCAACTGTCCCACTCAGCTCAGGAATAAGTTGGGAATGTCTCATGCACTGGGTGAGGCTGATCCTCACTTGCAGCAGCAGGCAGAGAACAGCAGTCCTGCACAGCTGCCCAGATGTTCTGAGGAGCTGGGGACACTCCACAGCCTCAGAGAGGACACAAACCCTTTTTGACTCCGTCTCAAACGTCGAGGGCAGCATTTCAGGGAAGATCTTCAGGAACACAGGTAACAGAAACTCCATGAAGGGGACAATGACAAACACCAGGAAGGGAACCAGCCGGAAGAGATCTGCACAAGTTCTCAGCAGCTGAATGGAGGAGAGCACAGCAGAGATTACCCAGAGATTATCACTCAGCCACGCACACAAAATGTGTCCAAAGAAGGGGTTAAGCCTCTTACTACATCACTTTATCCAGGTGTTGTGGCACTTACCCTTCGCCTCTCCCTCCTGGTGAGGACCTGCCCGTGGAGCAGCCTCCACACCATCCTGGCAGCCACCTTGGTGTCAGTCCAGAGCAGGTGGAATCCATTGTAGTAATGCTTCAGCTCATCCACAGCTTTTTGTCGCAAGGACTTTTTCCCCACAGGAGCCTCTAAGATCTGCTTTGTCAGAGGTTTAGCAGGTTTAGCTCCCTGGTTCCCGGGGTTCCGGTGGGGCAGGGATTCACCTGGGCGCTGCTGCCGTGGGCTGGCGGAGGTGTGCAAGGTGTGAGCAGGTGAGCGAGGCAGGGCAGCGCCCAGGCAGGCACGGCGTAGCCAGGGATGGGTTTTGGGGTCTCTTGAAGTCCAGGTTAACTGGGAATCCACCAGATGGGCAAGAGCAGCGGCTGGAGAGTGCAGAGAGCTGGAGTGCGCCAGGAGATGGCAACCCCTGAAACTGGAGAGTTGTTGCAGTAAGAACTGTGCAAAGGGACCTCCTCAGCACCAAATCAACCTCGTAAAGTTGATTTTGTGGCTAAGATCCTGATCCGTCAGCAACGGCTGAAATGATGAGAACCTGCCCTGTGCTAGCAACTCATCTCTTGGGGGAGAACCTCCGCAGCGTTTTTCGGAAGTCGTTTTACCAGCGAATGGGATAAAACGAGGCAGCTGCAAACAACCCCCAAAGGTTCGTGCCCACCCCGCTCGCGGAACACAGCCCGGGGGGATGAGGGCTCACCTGGCCCTGGCCGCGGCCAGCAGCGCGTTACAGCCGCACGCAGCCATGGCTGGGACGGCGGGACCTCACCCCCGGCAGCGGCGAGGGGCGGCGGCAGCTGCTGGGGGCGCCGGGGGGCGCCGGGGCCCGGCCGGACCCATCCCCGAGCCGCTACCGGGCGCGTCGGGGCCGGACCGGGGGCTCCCACGGGCCCCCGGCTGAGGTGGCCGCGCTGCGCTGCCCCTCTCCGGTCCCTGTGCTCGTGCCAGTCCCGGCGATGCCGATCCCGGTCTCGATCCCTGTCCCTGTTCCTATTTCGGTCCCGGTTCCGGTTCCGGTTCCGCTCACCGCCGGCCGCACACCTCCCGCCCCTCCCACCCGTCCCGTCGTGCCCCGCGCGAGCCACTCTGACACTTCACCGCTCTGTGGTGCCTGCGGCGTGACGCCATCGCGCCGCGGCACGCCTCCTCGACATTAGCCAATCAGACGTCAGAATCCCGGCCCCCCTGGGGGCCCGCCCAATGGGCGGGGAGTAGGGCGGGACCTGACCCGAGGAGCCCTCGGGAAAAGCCGGTGATTGGGTGCGAGAGTGGCGGTGGTGCGCGGGTGGTGACGTCACGGCCGGTGCGTGACGCCATCGCGAGACGAGGGCGTTGCGCATGACGTCATGTGCATGGCGGGCGCTCGGGACCGGCCCGGGGGGGCCTTGAAGCCTCTGGCGGAGCCGCACCGGGGCCTGCCCGTGACGGGACCCGCCGTTTCCCGTCACCGGGCCTTAAAGCGCATCCAGTCCCAGCCTCTGCCGTGGGCAGGGAACCTCCCACCATCCCCGTCCATCCTGCCTCGGACACGTCCAGGGATGGGGCAGCCATCCCTGAGCAACCTGTGCCAGGGCCTCTCCACCCTCGCAGGGAAGAGCCCTTCCCAATACCTCTCTGGCAGTAGGAAGCCATTCCATCCTGTCACTACAGGCCCTTGTCAATAGTCTGTCTCCATACAGTGCCCATAAATACAAAAAACACCTTGGGAGCAGCTCTGTGAGTGATGGGATGCAGCAGAGCAGAGACGTCGCTGTGCTCAGGGATCGGCTTTGCAGGGAATGAGGTGTCAGAGGGGAGAGTCAAGCCCCAACATGTGTGAGACAAACACTCCTGTGTGTCTGAGCAGCAGATGGAACACACTGACAGCTGGAGAAACGTTCTCAGCAGGTGACAAGTGACTTGATCTCTTGAAATTTTTAAGGTCCCTTTGAACCTGAGCCATTCTGAGATTCCATGAAATACTATCTGGTTTTCAGAGACTAGAGGTGAAAAAACATTTCATTGCCCTTGTGAAAAAAGGGTCTGGAACCCTTTGGCTAATGGATGCCCAAACAGATGAACAGTACTTTAAAAAGTAGAAAATAAAATGGGGTAGATGGGGGGGACAGAGCTCCCGAATCTGCTGTCAGAGCTCCCAGTCCGAAACTGGGATTTAAACACATTTAGATTATGTCTAAAAGAACTTTTCCTGTGGGAATGAGGGAAATAGATGAGTCTGCTCTCCTGTTCCCCAGGAGACTCATCTATGGATGTTCCTGTGCTGTACAAGGGCCTTTATGAAGGTCCCTAAAGTGAGGAGCAGAATCACTTTTAAAATTCCCTTTCTTAGAGCTGTTCCCAGCCCAGCCCCTTGTCCCTCTTGTCCGAGGAGCCCGGAAATGGACACAAATTCCCCGCAGTCCTTTCTTCTCCCCGGGTCCCTTCGGGGGTCACTCTAGCGCCACCCCCGACCGAACTACATCTCCCGTGGTGCCGAGCGGCGGGCACAGCCCGAGCGGCCAATGGGTGACGGCGGCGCGTGCGCGCGCGGCTGCGTAGTGCGGCGGCGGCGGGGGGCGGGCGGAGGCGGAGGCGCTCGGCG